>JASKGN010030959.1:0-11364 GCA_030556245.1 Falagria sp. GC000072 | reverse complement strand
ACTCACCTTACAGAATTTTTTTTGTGTTTTCGTCATTCGTTTTCTTCAATAATAATTTCAGTAATAAATCTGATTAATAAAATAACGAATGCAGCTAATAACTCATTGTTGTTATATTTGATTGTTCTATGTTATTTTAGTTTACCTATAGGAATTGACTTTAATTAACATTGTGCATACGATGTTTTAATGAGGATAATTAATATGCAAGGAATTTCGGCAAAAACACATGAAATAGAATATTGAACAACGCCAGTTGTACACGCCAAATTTCATCATTGGTAATAATGATCATTGTTGTAGTGGAGCAATGGGACATTTATTTAATTACCATTAGAATTAGAATGGGAATTAGGTTCGATCACGATGCGAATTGTAATTTGAAATTATTCATTGCACAAATTCATCAATTCACAATACCTTTTAGCATTTAATTAAAATCAATTTTATTAAATTATATATTCATTGTTTATTGTAAACAGTTGATATTAATTTAAATTATTTATTAATATACTATTAGCTTTGAGTATGTAAGATACAGTTTCACTATTTACTAGGTCATTAATAATTCGTGACTTAAGCCAATCAGAATTATAGTCTTTATTAATAGGTATTTAAGCAACAAGTGCATTAATATTAGTGTTTAATAGAGTTTCACAGTTGAAATCAATAATTGCAGATTAACGTTTTAGTGCAAACTGGAAATCTTCAAAAGCTGAACACACTAAAATAGCAGGGCATTAATGGGCTTTATTAATGACTTATATTCATTCAAGAAAAATAAAATTATATTTCTAAAACTTTCCAATTTCTAACTTTTTTTATATGATATTGAAGTTTCATATACTCCAATTATTACTCTAGAGTTATAAATAATTTCATAGCCCAATTATCTCGAAGTATTTAGTTGGTGGTTTGTAGAAGTAATGTATCAAAAGGCAACACATTGCGAAGTGTTTTATTGGTGCTTTGTTGACTTGAGAAGCCGGAACGATGGTAATAATGAAACTCGTAAACAAATTTTGCATATTAGTTCTGAGTGTCATCCCATGTGTAATATTATATACTGCCTGTACAAAGAATTTTTAATTATAATTTACTAAATTTCAGAAAATATTCCTAATTTAAAATTTCTCAATTGAACTGAAAAATAATAAAGTAATGCATATTCTATTTCAGTTAGTAAATATAAATTTCAAATAAATGAAAACATTTCATTATTTCAAGTTGGTAAACAAGTATTCAATTACCAACTTGTTTATTTCCACTAAAATATTTAATGTCTTTTCATGAAATGTTAACAACTGAAATTAGGAATAAACAAGGAAACATAATATAATAGTAATGACCAATGTAGTAACTATTAATATTACATCAATTAAGCAGAAGCATATAACATAAAAAGATGCAACGATACGGAACGAACTGTTTTTATCATACCATCGAACCCTTGACTTTTCAGCTAATAACAATCCTAACACAGTGTGCAGCAGTAAATTCCGCGACCACGAACAGATGTTCTCTTGCTGTCGTTTCTATCTAGATTGTAACAATACAGATGTAGAATGTTAGTGTCAGTGGCTACTGAATTCGTTGACTGTGCTAGTCACTAGTTGGCAGAGATCGCACTGGGCACTACTGGCATACAAATAACTCTTAAGAGTATAGACCACAGTTCAGCTAGCGCAATCCTGCATGCTGCAGTGGAAATGCGATGCTGGTTTCAACTCAAGTACAGGGAAACTTAGAATATGCTGTAGCACTCAAACATTGCGATTTTCTTACATTGCATTTCCTAGTTTTTCTTTACCTTTACTATTTTATTTCCATCAGTACTAGACATTCGAGTTCTAGTTTCTTTTGACGCTGTTGCTATTGCATTTGGCGAAGTGCCAAACTTTCATCAATTTCCCGATAAGCTTTATAGTAATGTACTTATGTTTATGGAGTTATGAAGTAATGAATTGAAGGATACGACTAAGTTACTGTATAAAGATGGGACGTATAATTTCTGTATTATCATTCATCATGATGTTTTATTGGCGGTGGTGCTACATAAATTTTAATGATCAAAGAAATGAGTATTTAATATGCAAAACAATAACAGTTATATTATCATAATGGTCATAATTCAGATAAAGTTTTAATCACGTAATAAAAGCGCTTATAAATATTTGTATATCTCCATTCAAAATAAGAATCTGAAAAAATGTTAGATACTAATAAATTATCTCTTGACCAGAATGTGTTTTGAGCTTAGCCTATGAGTATATCAACCTCTCAAGTTGATGTTAGCTGCAGTAGCTAAATGTATTTAGTTCAGTTGGGTTTAGTCTGTCTGAGACATCACAACATCATCTCGTGTGATAATTTTACCACAGTGTCTTTGTAACATACTGAAACAAAACCAAAACTAAATGTCGCGACATAATATATATTATAAAGCTACTCAAAGAAACAAGCAGAAAGCTTGTTAGTGCATATAACTCATTGAAGTCGTCGTATTCGTCACCTTTTGTCTCTGGTGTCTTTCGTGACTTTCGTGTTTTGTTTGTTGGAAAGTGGAAAAACGGTGACTAATGTATTTTCTGACTTTGCTGAATCTCACTAAAGAGTAGCATGAGGGACAAGTCAGCTGTCAGCGGTTTTCGTATGCGTGGTTACCTACTTGACTACGTTTGTTATCATTGTATGGGTCTAATGTAATAAACCCAGAGAACTAAGTGTTGATCTAATAAAAATAGGGGAGTAATAGAGGGAAGATCGAGTTTAGGGTTTAGGACTCTAGAAGGATATAAAGGGGACCAATAATATTGAGGGTGTGCCACGTGTGACCAATGACTCATAATTAAAAAGGTGTTCCTTGTGGCATAAATTAATAATTCACAAAGAATTTCAGCCAAGTCAGCCAAGTTTTGTTGTTAAAGTTTTACAAGAAAATCCAGACAACTTAATATGAAAGGGAAGTGCTTTGGGAAACTGGAAATTTAAAGTTGTCTTCAGGTGAACGGCTGCAGGACTTGTGAAAGCTTCATCGTTGAAAGCAGCGGTGGTGGCAAAAGCACTCGTCGAGGATCGGCGTTGCTCGGTGCGCGCTTTCCGCGGAAAAGGATTTCCTCCCCGCTTCGACGAAGCAAGCGTCGCGGCGCTCGGCGTCAGTAGCGACTCGGTGGGTTATGTGTGTGGGGGTGGCTTTTTGCGTCCGGACGATATACGCGCGAGAGCCAACGTTTGCCCCAATGCCGTCGTAGGTGCAAGACACGCACGTTTTCTCGTTACTTTCTAGAAAAATTTTTCGGGTGTTTCTTAAGGGAAATTATTTTTCTGGGAAATCTAAAGTTACCAAATCGAGAAGTTTTAAAGAAATGTAAACTTTTACCTTTGGAAATTGGTATTAAATTGGTTTAAATGCAAAATTTAGTGATTTCATGTGTACACTTGGATTTAACATTTTCTATGTTGATTTTTTAAAATAAGTGAACAATTAATTTGATTTTAATTAAATTCTGTACTGGTTAAATTATGTTGAGATTAATTTAATGAAATACATGTTGGAATTAAAATTGGTTAATTTTGTTTTGTGACTAAAAGTGGGAGTAGCACTCGAATAAATATTAAAGTTTTCGTTGGATTGCATTACATTGAGGATAGTTGGTTACTTCTAGTGTTCGTGTTTGGATGAATTAATGGATATTTTGGAAATAAAATACACTTTTTGTGTAAAATGAGTTGTGCTAGTTGCGTGATGTTCTACGTCCTCGTTGGAATCGTACTTTTGGTTGACTTGCATTCTGTTCATACACAAACAATTATTCCGGATGAGGAAGATCTACCCACAGGTAGAATTAATTATAAAATAATTTTAATTTATAAAATATATATCATTCTATATTTCCACAACAATTAATTTCCAATACTTTATTGGGGTGAAAATTGGATTGTTAAAGTACCATTAAAATATCAATATTATTTTATGACTGAAAAGTTATGGAATAGTTTTAAATCAATTTTAAACCATTTTATTTTATCGTATTTATTTTTTGTTACAACCCCCATCAAAAACTCAAAAATCTTGTTTTACACTTTACAATTCTATTTTTGTTATCAAGCTGTTATTTATATAAGTCCAAAGTTTGTTTCATCATTATAGCTTATTTCCACGGTTCCTTCCTCCCATGTGCCAGACTTTGTTTAGCAGAGAAAACAAACACAAACAGAAAGGGTTTGTATCACCATTGAGCTGGCGACTACTCCATGTCCTTCCTGTCGTCAGCTCGATGGCCGCGGGGAAATGAAGTGAAGATGAAGAAAAATAAGACGATTGTGATCCTCGAGGAAATCTCGTTGTTGCGCTCGGGTATCGTGTGCCGTGTGGTTGCCAAAGGGATGATAAGCCCCTCGATACAGTAGGAAATATAGCTTGCTAAGCCTTCTATTTATCTTGACGTATCCACACCTCTGTGCAATTAGCCGCAGCTTAAGTCAGCTACCGAATCGAGGGGTAGCTTTTTTTGGTTTTAGGCAACAAACTTTTTTCTTTTTTTCTTGCTGTAGTTACTTCGAATAAAAAAAAAGATTTTTCTTTAATGTTTGGTTTTGTTCGGTATTGTTTGCTTTTTGGGGGTTCTAATATCGGTTTAAAGTATCAATAAGAATTAATCAATTTTGGTGTTTTAAAATTTTTTTGATGGAAGCTTTTTTCTCATGAATAGAGAAAGATTTTTTTTTGTTTATCTGGCTTTTAATATAATTTAAGGGTATTTTATTTCTGGCTAACTGAAATTAAAAACTAGGTAATACTGGAAAAATGCTGAATAGAATAAAATTGGATTTAATGGACAACAAGGAGAAAAGTATGTTAAAAATGTATGAAATTTGTGAGCACACAGCATGACAATTTTACTTCAAAATATAATACCACTGTAAAATAACATACAAAGGTCCTTTCAAATTCTGAGTATAATGAAAAATGTTGAAATAAATTTTGATACTGAACCACAAATATAACCATATTTTTATGATATAAAATATGACGTGGGTTTTTATTATTTATATTTAGTGGATTCTCAATTTGATATTCATATTTGTTATACCACTAGAAAATTATTTTATTCCTAGCTCCATTTTTATTGCACATTTATCCACACTATTTACAATAGAAATTACTTTTATCTCCGGTAGCCAGCCATTCTTAAAAAATAAAACTTTTTACTCTCTTTAATAACATAATATCCAATTTGTCAATTTTCTTATAAGTAACAAGTTTTATTTATTTACTACATCAACATCATGAAGTTCATTTCCGTCCATGTCAGGTAAAAAGTATGTATCACTATTACAGATTTTATTGTTGGCCAATTTATGTAAGCATCAGCTCATACATTTATGCGAGGGAGTTTCAAGCCAGCTTCCCATCGGAGCTTGAGCGAAAGTGCTGAAGCGCATAAAACTCCCGAAACTAACTTTTCGCATTTACGCGCTTCGTGGAAAATATGACGGCCGTTCTCATCTGACTGGGTTTAACAGAAAAAAACGTCGACATGTGCACCACCAACAGACATAGCTATGTGGTTAGAGTATAAAAAAATCTATCTCTACCTTTCATAACCTCAGCTTTAACATCAACAGCGTTGTCCTTAGGTTTTCCTTTTTATATATTCGTGTTGTCACAGACATTTTACTGGTTAATGTTACGCTGTTTACTTGTTGTGTTGCTCCAAGTATAGAATATAAAAGTGTACTTGCACGATCAGGTGATGATCGTTTATTTTATGTACTACTTTTACTTGCAATATACAAGGAAGCATCTGTAGATATTCCATTTGCTTCGAACTTTTTACATGTCGGTATAAAAAATACATGAAAATATTTTAAGAGTTATTACAGTTTCAAGGAAACTTTACGAGATTTTACTTCTGCCAGATGTGTGAGGTATAAATTGACATAATTAAAGAAATTAACTTGGAATTTTATTATTAATTTTCATACTTAAATGCAAGTTTTAATTGGTTTATTAGGATCCAAAGTAAATCCAAAGTATACTTTCTGCATTCAATAAATTATAACCATACCTAATGTAATAAATCAATAACGATGTCTTTCCTTTAACCAGTACTGACACCGTCTTATTGCTTCCCAGTTTGCTGGTTTCAACTTCAAGCCTCTCGCCCATTTCGCTTCTCGAGTTAATTAACGAAAACTAAGTTTATCCAATTACCGAAAATCCAATAATATATTTTATTCTGAGGACTAAGTGTTTACAAACCATGTGAAAACATCCCACAGTATAATTCCCACACAAGTAAATCAAAATTTGCTAACAGTAGGTTTGTGATAATTCCATATAAATAAATGTGTTGCTTGAGCACATCTAGATTGGGTAATTAAATTTAGAGTTTTCGAAATTTAGAACACTTGGTACATTTTGCTGTCGATGTGTAACCCAGGAAGCTTTGAGTTAACACACACGCATTTTCTTAATATGTATATTCATGTAGACAATCCTGTATGTGGACATATGAATTTAGGTATCGAGGAATTTGTATGTGTGCGTGTTTAATACGAAAAGCCCTCGTTCGGTTTTCAATTCCGACATGGGGATTAAGGCACATTGGGGGTGAAAGTTGTGAAACAAGGATTAAATTTGATGAACTTATACGTGCGCGTGGATATTCCTGGAATGTTTGCATACATAGATACCGATAACCAATGCTTCTTGATATATGTAGTGAATCTAAGGATTTATTTTCGGTTGTAGCAGTAGAATTTCGCACAAAAGCTACATATGTATCTATGCACTTACATCAAAGCTGTTTGTTACTAAAGGTGAGCGAGTTGCTTACTTTCCTCAGAGTACTTGGAATTCCTTGTGTTCCTATAAGTGAAGATAATTTGTTTTGGAAACAAAAAGCTTAAGATTATCAATAACATAAGAACTTTATATCTGTAAATAAACTACAAGTAGTTATAAATAGAGTAGACGAGTTAAAAAAAATTGAAATAATTTGATAAATTTGTTATTGACATGGTATAGTTACATCTGGCTGGTTTTTAAAAATAGCTACTGCCCAATAGGAAATTCATCTCAAAATGGCAAGCATAATCGAATCGTCTGGATGTGCAAAAAATGCAATCAACGCGCAAATAATGCAGCCTATTGTGTTTTTTAATTACAATTCGATTTGGCACATTTTCATCTACTCGTAACGTTGCAACTATCCAGACAAATTCGCACATTATTGCTATTGCAGTTTCACGTCCAGTTCTAGCAATTTAATTTCGTTGTCAATTTTAATCCAATTAAAACATAATTAGATTAAAATCTGTCAATATTCTTTGATGACTTTTGAGTAAGGCAGATCTGCTATTTCTATTTCGCTATAAAAATATACGATTACAGTTTTCCATTTACACAATTTTTTTATTTTTCATTTGAATCATAAATTATTTACTTCTTAGAAATATCATTTAATACCATATGATATGTAAAACAAAAACCTTTGCTGGCCTAAATTTATTCACATGTATTCAAATACGCTATATGAAAAGTCGGACGCAATTTTTCAGTCGCGTTTTTTACAGGTGAGCGAATCGCGTGCTCGCGTAATATTTCCACGGGTAGCATAAATTTCGTATAAATCTAAAATGCGTGCTATGTTTGCAGCAAGCAATATTTGATTGTGTAGAGTGTTCGCATTTTAGTGTCGTCACACATATGAGTAGTTCATGCGAAGTAAAAACTTCCAGTTTCAGTTTTTGAGTTTCGAGAATAAACTGAATCGCTGATAGTTAATATTCTACGTTGAAATATATATATCACTAGTAGATTTAAAAAATTTAATGATACGAAATACAAAAGAACTTAAATCTACTGCTACCGACGTATATCCAATACTTGACATTAAACAATAGTAAAGAATATAGGCCTATACTTAAAAGCTTCGTATTTCCGCTTTATTATTATTTCATTATTTAAGTATGACTGAAACTCAGGATAAAATAGAATATTTCAAAGTTGATTTTACTATATAAATCTATAAAACAAATCGAGCAAGATTTTCAATCAGAAGACACTAGAAGTGGCGGCTGTCTATCGATGCAACTTGTCTACTTTGTTAAGGGTGCTACACACAAAATGCAATACCCAATACTTGTACACAATATAGTGTTTAACAATCCGCCATGAAATTCGATCTTGCCATTTCCACCCCTCTTTTATTCCATATACCTTATGTTAAAAATCACCAATCCAATTTTAAATTTATTTTAAACCCTTTTCTTGAGAAAGTGTATTATATCAGAAATAATATTTACTCTCTACACTATTCCCAGAATTTAATTTCTAATATTCAACAATTCCTCGAATATAAAGGACTTGCATGACAATTTCTTGTTATGTGACTGTGAACACCCACAATAGAAACGTATATTGAACACATTGAATAATGCAAAAGGAATCTGCAAACCGCTTGCTCCTTTCCTACATTCTATCTTTCCTATCCAGTCTATCTTGCTTTCGTTCCAATTTGAGATGGAAAAGGGATGCAGAGGGAAGTGTGGAATGCTGCAGCAACAAGCGGCTGTTGTCGGCGTGAACCGCGGTCTCTGTGCATTACTCCAACTCACCACTGGCGCAATTTTGAATTGGAGTAGTTTCCAATGTAATACTAGACTCTGGCTATCGCTTCCAAGAATAGGCACTAGCTATCAGTTCTGGTTTTGTAATTGAACGCGACTGTGGCTAAGCGAATTACATCCACATGTTGTGGTAAACATTGATGACTATCATAAGTATCGAAATTTTGTGATGGTTTTGATAATATATTAGAGAATTTATTTCATTAGTGAAATTAATACTGCTGAAATGAATGACGAAAACACAAAAAGTGTAATAATTTTATGTAATATACACGGGGACCGTCAACTGTCAAACTCACTTGCAAAACAATGATATTTAAAAATCAGTAATAACGAACTTATTACGAAAAATTAATAAAGAAAATCAGTAATAAATTGATACTAAAGGCTGTAAAAAAAATAACGAATGTAGCTATTAATTAATGTAGAATGATATAACATTTTGGAATATTTCTAAATGTCAGGTGAAGCCATTTTAGTAAAATAATTATCATTAAGTAATTTGTATACTCAAGCAAAATGATTAGCGCACCTAATCACAATCACGCAAACATGACATACAATTTGAGGGATAAATTTGTCGATGTAATTATACTAATAGGTAGATGTCTTATCAAATAGTCCAAAAGAAGAAATATTAAGAATGTTGGTTTTCCCAATACTAAGTTATAATTATACCTCCTTTTAACCTAAATAGTCTAAAATCTGGGGCAATTACATGTTTGCCATTCTTTACGAAATTTACTTTGGTACTATTTTACAAATGGAATCTATGTTATTAATCAAATGTAATGTGTAATTATTCTATATTTACTTGATTAGAGTCATTGCTTACATTTGTTAATTACAAACTATCTTGTTATTTTCATGAATATATTTTTAGTTTTTTTCATTATTGGAAAAAAATTTAATGGCATTTATATTTTAACAATTTTTTCATCAAAATGTTAAACATTTGTATAAGAAATGGATTTATTTCCAAATTAATTATATTTTCATTTTATTTCATATTACCTTGCTAGAGGACAAAACAAATATTTTTTTTAGTCGACATTTCTATATTAAAATTGTATTTCAGAAAATAAGAACTTTTTGCTTGGAAATATAAAACCGACATTTATTCATTGTTTGTAATAAATTCCCACATGGTTCTTGGCTTTTAGCTCTTTGTTTAAAGTCAAGGTATCTACTACAAAAATTTAAAAAAAAACTGTAAGTTGAAACAGACACCTTATCATAGCTTCAGACCTCATAAGAAATTATGAAAATTGTATATTATAAAGAAGACAATTATTCAACAGTAATTCATTTTCTTTCGTCCTTAATTCGTTATATATTCATGAACAGACAAAGTGATGTAGCCAAATGCGAGTAAGTGAAATTGAACATGATGATGAGAACATTAATGGTGGATTAATTAACCGCATATTTTTGTACATTATGAATGTCAGACCTTTTTTTACTGTCGGCACTTAGAGCTATTCATTTTGTAAACTTTTTATAGCCTCCTAATGAAAATTGTTTCTTAATTAAATATTTTGTAATTTTCCTTAATTAAATTGGAATCTCGCTATACCTTCATTTTTATCGATTTTTTGCAAATAAAACCTGAACTATTTTATCATAAAAGATACCAATAATAAATAAACCTAATATGATTGACAAGAGCACATACCCGATAGTTTACTTATCGTTTAGACTGGGTTTCCTATAACTCATCATTCCATGTTGGCTTCGACCCTATGATATTCCACATAAAGCATTCTATTAAATATTACGCACAAACAGTTGACGATAAAACAACCACATTGGCAATGGTCGCACATAAAAAACAAACAAATCATAACCGATTTATCAGACAACAGCGATAAAATCGAATGGAAACCATTTAAGCTCGAAATATATAACAGAAACTCTAAAGGCTAAGCCAACCAACAGCGCACATAAATTCAACGCTAATGATAACATACGGAATAGACATAGATCGAAATTTTTACGTAGGGTGAATGAATGCATCAACATTAAATAATCGTTGTCTATGGAACGCGTCATGATGTTAAAAACCGTAATTATTTATTAATACACCATTAATGTCCATTATGTAGATGTCGTAGCTATATTCTTTTTTATATCTCTTCGCATCGCATCACCAATTTTTTTTTTGTTTAAATCCTCATAAAGCTTCCAATTTTTAATGTCCTCAAGAAATATAAAAAGATAATGTTCCATCAACTTCAATTAACAACTTTAATGTTTCTCCATTAATACAATGTATTTATATACATAAATATTATGCTATATTAAATATTTGAGCAAATTAATGGCAAAATTATGTAAATCCAACTATAAGACTAGCGATAATTGTGTTCGATAGTAGAAGCTACGAGCCTGAACCTAGGTAGGACACTCTACACCGTATCTCCAAACTCATGTTTGTCCGCTATGGCGATTTACATAAACGTAATGAGCGTTTGTCCTCCATCATCATCGCTATCCTCCCTGTTCTGAAATGCTTGGTTCTCATGCACGTTCACATTTATCACTTGTCCTAGATGGCATAGCATAGTGGCTTTACGAGCAGGATACGAGACCAGCCTGTATCCATATCGGCGATTACTGGGTAGTAAGCACGACGCGTATCAATCTATTGCAAACTTGATAGGTCCAGCTTTACAGCTTTCTACTAACTTTATATCTTTTTGAATGGTTTCATTGTTTATAAATATA
>JASKGN010030942.1:0-20314 GCA_030556245.1 Falagria sp. GC000072 | reverse complement strand
TTAGAACAAGAAGGAATTGTGAAGATTTTTGAAGAAGCTGGAATATCTCTTGTTGAATTGGAGATTATAAGAAAAACAAGAAGAATCTTCTGAGAGCTTGGAGTTTCGCTTGGTCATTTAGCTTACTGTATATCGTCGAATCTTCATCGCCTCGAAAACATAACCGGTTTATAGTAACTCTCTTCTTCATCTTCAGCAAAAACTCCTCCAAGTTATATTCTCCTGATTCTGATTCTCATTACTTCGTTCAAAATCAAAATAAACCAAAGGTGCCTAAAGACGAAATGAAATAAAGAAAGGTTACCATACCATAAATGTTACCATAGTGACAAGTGAGAATTTTTTATGTGCCAGAAAACTATATCGCGGTATCAATTTCAGATTAGCATATCTAATATCACAAAGGCACTTTGATTTCCTCAACAACCTGACACTTCTTGTTGGAAACACAAGTAAGGTGTAACCGAGTACACACAAGCAGTGGGATTAAGAATTAAGAAAATCATTACCTGATTTAACAGAACAATGAATATGTGCACGACTTGCATAATAAACCCAGTCGAAGCCTGCTTCAACAGCAAGTCTAGCTAGCATGCCATATTTTGAACGATCGCGATCTGAAGTGGTAATGTCCACTGCTCGTCCTTCATAATGAAGGGAATCTGATGCATGGTGTCCTTCTTCGTCCCAACCTTCTGTAACACGGAGTCGTACACCAGGCCATTGATTCATCACAGAAATTGCTAGGGTGTTGAGCTTTTCCTTGCATCTCTGGAAACAAACGAAAACATTGTAAGTAATTTCACTTCAAGGAACTGAACAAACTGATTGATTGACACACGTGGAAAATCGATTACTATAAATATTGTGATCTTTTGGTCACGGCATTTCCTTGTTTCTTCAATTGTCAGTCAGTTTGCATGTTTGTACAAAGAAAATTTCCAAGTTTTGACTGTCGAAGGTGTACGTTGACGAATTGCGCTTTATTCTATGGATTTTACTTTGGCTTTTCTTGATGTTTTGCAGGCGTGGTGAGTTCTTGTCAGCGGGGTGCTTTTCTTTATCTCTGAGTTTACCTTTAGCTTTCCGCAAAGCAAAAAGGTAAAAAGGCAAACAAAAGACTTCCAAATTAAATTTTGTTCTCTCTCTTTTTTTGGGAAGTTCTATGTAAATTAATTTTAAAATTGCGGCGATTTTCCAAAACAGATTTATTTGGAAGGGAAGTAAAACATAAAACAATAAAAGCCATTACGAGGTGTTCAAACAAGTAAACAACTGCAACCACAATTCTTGTCCATTGCCAAAGCAATAAAACAAACACAAATAGACAAAAGACGACACCTCATCATAGATCGTAAAATTCTTTTTATTTCATCACTTCGTAACTCTCAGAATAATGGATGCGCATTATGCAATGTTTATCTTCGTGCATATTTAATTAGCTCTTAAATTTATGTTTTTCCTCTCGTTTTTCGAAAAATGATGAATGATTATAGCAACCGAGTCGAAACTTGTTGCTATTTTTATTTGATATTCTAGTAACTCAAAGTAAAAGATTAGATTACATGCTTACTTAAGTTTTAAGTTAACTTAAGCTTTCTGACTACCAAGTATCGAGTTTATAATCGCAGTCGATTCGTCAGATAATCCTAACTTCTTTACTTTTTCACCGACAAAGTTGTTCGACTACAAGTTGAAGCATTATATTTGTTTAATTTGATTTAAAAGTAATTTCGCACATGATTACACATTTGGAAGAAGAAAAAAACCATTTGAATCTTCGTGTAATTCAAAGGTATTAGTTTTCTGTAAGTTTTGAATTATTGGTGGGTAACCTAAGCTGTTTCGGCACCTTTTTTTAGATTCAATTAACCGCCTTGTTGACTTGCAATTGTAACTTCTACCTTTTATCACTTTTCAAGATTTGCGTTTGCAAATACATAAATATATCTTGTTGAAGATCCCCTAGTGCTTGCGGCCCTTTTATTCGTTAAAGAAAACCACAACGTTGAGACCTATTAAAGACCTATAACGTGAAAAAAAGGTGGGATATAAATTAGAAAAATTCGACATACTAATGGCCCCCGTCTGGAAATCTATAGTAGGCAAATAAATGGTTGTTTCTTTGGTTTTGTGAAACAGCATAGAACAGCAGACAGAATTAGACGTGGAAAGAGAGAGGAAATAGAAAAATAATTTATTTAATTCGTGTCTGGTGAGCAAAAGAATGCCCATCATTGGGGGGCCATGAGGTGCTTCGTGGTGCATGAGATCAAAAACAGTTGGCGGCATGCTCAACGCGGCTTGCATTTCTTCTTCTTTTTCTTCAGATCCGACAAACAGCCACAACCATTTAACCTTCTGCCGAAACATTAACATTCTTTTCTTCTTCGTTTTCTCTTCTTTAAAATGAAAGAAGTGCAAGAAGATGGTTGATGGTTGGTTACACGTTTAGAATTTCATAAAATGGGGGAGGGAAAGTTTTTCTTTTGTTTCAGTCGATTCTTTTTGCGAGCATAAATAAAATATGATATTATTGTGCGAAGGTGTTAACGTGAAAATGTATCCGAAGACATTCATATAGTTACTTAAGTGCCAAGTATTTATGTTCTATTGTGCAATTTACAAGATCATATTCAAGTCGCACTCGAACGTGTTTAAGAAGCTTTTCTAAATAATAATACTTAACTTATTTTTATTCGACAGGTGTACTGTACTACTATTGCCTTTATTCACTTACTTTTCTTAACTGGGTTGACTCGTTGTGTAATTTCAAAAGACCTTTTAAGTAGGTCTTGAAAACAAATCCATAAAAGTTGCAAATTTTAATTGGAAAATATTTACACAATTTATGATTTTGTAAGCAATCTAATCTAATCGAATATAATTTAATAGCAACTTTTATATTTTTCGTTTTATGTTGTTATGCCTACTGTAAACTCTTTTACAACTTCTTAGTTTATTGCTGTTGTTGCTAAGAAGGTGTTATTAAACTATTTATTACTCATGGTTGACGTAATTCATCGAGATTTGCTAATTTAAAATTGGAAATTGTCAAATTTATATTTTACATTTTATCTTAAGAATTCTTCAACAAGAAGACCTGGTCAAAAAGAAAGAACAAAAGTTGCAAAGTGTATTAATAATAAACTAAGAATTCAAAGTCTGCAAATGAAGAAGATGCGATGAGAAACTAAAAGAGGCCTTCCGTGGTCTTTTCTTGGGCGGATCAGTGATGCCTCCGCCTACTGAGGCCATCGCGGGTCGCTCGCGAGGTCGTTCTTAAAAATGACCCACCATACCATGTACCATCAACCTCACCACGAAGAAAGCTTCACCAACTAATAACTCCAATTGTACAGAAACAGAGTTGAATAGAAGGAAGCAGGAATCGAAAAATTTGTTGGAGGATTTGCAAATTAGAAATTGTGGTAGGGAATAAACAAGGCAGAGAATAATAGTGGAACGAATGCAAAATGCATAGGGTAAGAAGCACGAAGAAACATGGCTGACTAGATTTGGATTGTTAACAAAGGAAGAAAGTCGGAAAGAAAGAAATTACGAGTCAAAGCAATAATAGTAAAGTCATTATTTATCTAACTAGCAATAATTACGTTAATAAAATAATCCAAGACAAGATAAATTAAAGAAATAACAACTTAATCACTGCAATTAAATGAATGAATGCAAAGTGCCAATATATCTATGCGAAGCAATAAACAATACCACTATGCATGCATAAATTGCATCGCATTGCATACATTTCAATGTGTAGTAATACTCCCGAGATGTCGATTTGCATATTCGTAACGGCATCCAATTTGCATACATCTATCTATCAACACATCAACATGTTTGAGCTCAGGTGGAAATCGATCGGGCAATTACAATCGCAATTACAATTAGTCAACTGGTACTGAAATGCCACAGTAGTGCCTTCTTCATCTGCTATTCATTTGTTTTGCATGGATGAACATTTCATGTCCCTTGTCTTGATTAATCAAGCGTACAACTTGTTACTTTACTAAATACTTATATCCTCTGCTTATATAGGTAGGTATGTCTTCATTTGCTTATCGCAATCAATTTGTTTTCATTTAATTAAAATCAGCAACACTTTTTCAGATTTAAATTGACAGACAGGAAGCTGTTCGGGGTGCTTACAAGCTTTTTGTTGTTGGACAAGAAGTGACAATGATTCCAGCTGGGTTTTCCTCAGGGGAGTGATTGACATCATCAAACACCACCAGGTGAGATGAAAGTAAACATGGGTAAGTCAAATTCTTTCATTCATAAAACTAAATAAATATCTTGAGAACTTGGAAATCTCAGAGAAAACTTAGAAAATCAACAGTTTTTCTAAACCGCATGAATGTACCAAGTTGTATTTATGATTAATGTTCCAATGAAAACGTTTATTCAATGTCAACCCAGTGGGTCATTAATTAAAATTGAAGTTTATTGATTGATTCATGACAATAATACGATCATAAAATGTAAATAGAAGCTGAGAAATCTATACGTAAATAAGCACAACAGGTGATTTATGATATAATAACAATAAATGTAATAATAATCGTAAAACTTGCCATTTTATTTCTATGAGAAATAATGTTGATTATATAAATATTGATTATACAATAACAACATTACTATATTATTAATAATTATTTAATTAAACTTTCAATGCAAAGAGAATAATAATATGGTGTGCAGAAAATTTCATTTGTTTGGAACTTCTTTCATGAGTATGCTCCAATTGAAGACGTCACAAGAGACAAAAAATTAAATGAGAAATTTAACTCAAGATAATAAAGCTTCTTGATGATAAAATGCACAAGAAGTAATTTTATCGATATGAACTTGAGATGAACGAAGCAAAGAAAGAGTAGAACATGTAACAAAATGGTACCTGAGAGATGGTACCATCTCTTCAGACTTGGATAACTCGCTGTTTTCGCATCGAGGCGTGGATTCCATAAATTTTGTTGGTAATTATTCTTGTGACGTGTTGAATAACTCGCCTAGCTATGTATGCCCCATCCTCATTATAAAACAAACAAGAAATGAACAGAAAGCGCAGTGCAAGTTTGAAAGCTTCTGGTTTTATATTAGATCAAAAGAAAAAGGAAAATATTTAATAATATTCAATAATACGTTTACAAACAAGGGAAATTTTAAAGCCCCAAAGGTAAAAAAAAAACCTGAAGAATTCCACCTGAAATATTATGGTAACTTGTACAATACAATAATAAAGTTTTATTGCTACTTTTATGCATTGACAATACGGAACTGCGGATTCAAAATTTGGTAAATCAGTAGCAATGACGTGCATTGTGTTACGCAGTATTGACAAATTTGTTGTTGATTGTTGTGTTGTAAAATATTGTCAAAAAGACAAAACGATTACAACACAATTAAAGAATCAAATTCTGAGCAAGAAAAGTTATAAATCACGAAGTAGCAAAATAGAAATGCTTTAACAAGCCGTGAATAAAGGGATGTACATTTTCAGGAAACTTTGCAGCAGAAAAAGCAGAACAAATTTGGAAACTATACCAAAGTGAAGTTTTCTTGTAATGAACACATTAGAACTGTAATCAATTACTTTAGCTTAATCGACACGATCGTCAAGTTTACACATTTCTTGCTAATAAGGCTCGATCGTTAATTACAAACATGGTATAGATAAACTCTTTTCTTTCTTCTATTTCCTATTAATTGTAGTTGCCTTGTTAATTGTCGATTCTTGTAATTCTTTGGCACATCGACAGAACAATTTGTATTGTCACATTTGCGTCTAAAATTAAGAATTCAAATAACGTCCGTCCACGATAAGCAGATAAGTAGTTTGAAAGTTCAAGCATCAATATTGTTTCTGCAAAACAAGTGACAATCGAATGAATGAATGCAAGTGGAGTTGCATTAAGGGCATGGAATGTCGACCTACCTCAAGAAGGTACCCAAGGTACCTTCACCTAATGCTAATTAAAAGAAAAGCTCGCTAGAAAGAACGAACAAGAACCAAGAAGTAATTTATCAAGAGCGCAGTGTTTAACGACACAATGATTTGTCACAGAGCTCGTTGATAATTTGTCAAATTACAATGTGCCTACTCGATTATTCAAGAGGAAAATGTAGCAGAGCGTGGTGGGCGTCGTCGTCGAGAAGTGGTCGAGAAGAGCAGCGCACGACACGAGATGTGGTTTCACATTATATAAATTGATACACTCTATCAATGACAATAGGACAAAACATAAAAATAAATCATAACGCGCACATAATCTCCGGCGAGGCTATGCAAATGAGAAATTGTTCGTGCTCGCACTACACCGCGCACATCGCTTGTAACAACGTGTAATGATAATAATAACGATCCATCTGTTGGAATATCTTGCGCGATATTCGGATAAAAGGCGAAACGCTCTTATCGCGGCGTTCGAATCTCCTTCATATTGGGTGTATCAAGTAATTTGTTCGAATTACCAACGTGGGAATGCATAGCTATCTAGGATTCCAAATAAGTTTCGTTCGCTTTTCTTCTTGTTGTTCTTCGATTTCCCGAATAAAAGCATGGCACGGCACGGCACGACTCGGAACTCTCTCCAAACTAAATATGAAATATCTTCGTCTTCTTCTCTGCATACATATAAATACCACAACCAAAAAATAAAAGAAGTCGCGAGAGCACCAAGTACAATATGGCAAGAATAACCACATTATAATGAGATGGTAATGTCGTGTTCATTGTGTTCATTCTTGTTCGCTTCCTTCCTCTCCTTAAGAAGACTAACAATCAATAATCGAATGTGAAGGAAGCTCAGCTATGAAAAAATCGCATTCTCATAAATGGGCATGGAGCTAACAACTTCCAGACTCTGCAGGAGCGTATTAAGGACACTAATCTAACCGAATCTAACCAAACTCATCGACTACCAGATTCTGTTTTAGTCCAACTCTGCAAGACAAAAGATCTCCTGTATCTCTCGGATATGTTTACGCATTTATTAAATTATTGTTTGAAGTAAACAATGGGATCTTTTGTCATTTGCAGAGATGAAGAACAAATACAGAGTACTTCTTGTCCTTAAACATGAGTGGAAAGCTCAAAATTAAATTAAGGAAAGAAGAAGAAAAAAACATGATGATGTTGTGACTACAAGGTGCATAAGTATTGTTATCGAAACGATACGAGTATCGAAACACTCTCGGGAGTTGTCACATAATAGTCGGCGTTTATACAGCATGTAATCACACCCACACATCGCAAAGCTCGTTAGCATACGAATACGAATTGCGAGCGCATTTGTCGAATCCGCAAGTCCATTCTTATCGCATTACACGAATGATAACTAATGCATTCGCAGATCTTCGGTGGCCGCGACATTTAATATGTCGTACTCGAACATGGAATAAATTGAGCTTGTGGCGAAGTTCTGCAATGTTTTGGGTAACGCGACACTTGTTGACCATTCGCCACGCCGCAAACAGTCATTACTCGCGACACGAATGAATGATGCCAAGCAAGTGTGCCAATTGTGTTGTGGAATGCAACACAAAAACGCACAATTTCTTGGAAATCCGAACGCACTTTATTGCAAATTGCTCGCTGAACTTGAGCTGCGCTTGTGTCAATCACGACTTACAATTACAAATTAAAGTTCCAACAAAGCAAAAGGAGCTGGCGATGGATGGGAATTGCGTTTCGAAGGATGAAAAAAATGTTTTGACTTCTGTGTCATGTTGTATGGGAGTCTTATCAAAGATTTTCGAGGATTACTTGAGTGCTGAGAAACATACCAGACAGTATTAAATATATTATCAAGTTTTTATTTACAGTGGTGGATTTAAGTTAGTTCAGGTTTGGTTTTTAATTTTCAAGGTCCTTTTGGAACCCTTAATGGGAAATCCGCTACTGTTTATCTAAAAAAAAAAAAAGAATTCAAAGGGTCGTGGGATTTAGATATCGTTTCGATTTTTAAAACGTGCTTCTCATAATAATTCGATAATACACATGTTATACTAACTAGGATCAGGATAAAAAGTTGGAAGAAACATTGATTAAAGTTTTAAAGCTGGGATCAGTTTTTATCAGGGATTTTTCATTTGGAAGTTAATAACAAGTAAAGTAATAAAATTATGATTACAGCTTATGATGGTCAGTACCGAATTAAGATTGACTTTAAGATTCTGCTACCATAAACAAATGACAAGCCCAAAATGCCTCAGTCACTGCACATTCCTACTTATCAATCATTCAAAACCGCAAAAATGTGATGACAATGAGATGACAAATTTGTAATCTAATAACCTCCAGTTTTATTTATTTTGGAAAGCACTTGAATGAAACTTATCAACTAATCAGATAATCATAGTTTTTTGCAAACATTGAACTACCATAATAACAATTAAATATTTGCCTGACCCTAAAATGTCTATAGTATTTATTTGAGATGAGATTAATGATAACACCGAATAAAACAAAAATCCAAACGTGAAATGTGAAACCGTTTTCTTATCTAGTGGATTCTTCAGATTATTATTACTACACATGTTGTAATCTGATGAAACAAAACGACTGCGGTGATGAATAAATTCAAATACGAATATTTATTATAAGAGTGTTGCATTTCATTTCGTTTGGTTGTGTTTCATTCATTTAATTTTATCTTAATGCTTAATGTCTAAAGTCGTTGAACTCGAACCTGGTGTAATGCTTCTTTAAACAATTGTTTACCTAAAAAATAATCTGGAATTATTTAACTAGGTAGAACTAGAAAGACCTTTTTCCTGCGTCATTGTAATGCACTTTTTGCATAAATATTATTACACAGCTTCTGCATTACATAAACAATTCGATGTAAAACAAATGTCAGCAGCTACTAGATTCTAGAATCATCAAAGTTTTAGACATAACAATGTGATATTAAAATAATTATCAGAAAGATCAAGATGCTGAATAAGAAACTTGCAGAACAGCATTTGCATTTGGGACCTTTTGAATTTGCAAATTTAATCTAATTTAAGCATCAGTTAATATCGCAAATCCATTCCTGAAAGCTCAACAGCTTTTGTTTTAAACTTTGCAAATTTTTTTGCATGCTATACAAATAATTAATTTCTTGCTGGTTTTCTCTGAACTTCTTCAAACTTGGTTCGTGCAGATTTTGCATCATTCTATAGTTTCACTTTTGATTCTTCATCATTATTTGATCATTTCTAAAAATATCCGCGGTGTTATTCAATATTTAGACATAAATTTAATTTTATTTAAACAATTCGTTTTGAATTTCCACCTACGCTAATCACTTCTCAGATTTATGCTAGACACAATGACTATAATGACAAATTTTCCGGAAATCCCTCAATAATAATCAATCTCATTGACACTTTGCTTTTCTTTATTGACCATCAATTTGCGGTCGCGCGTTTGTTTAACTATCAGCATCATCATCAGTTCTTATTTGTTTTAGCAATTTGCAAATTTGCATAATGCTAATTCCAATTGTTAAATGGGAAAATTACGTTGGCGTAGGACGAAAATTTCGAATTTTCTTTAGTTTCAAGTGGTTGGTAGTAGTAGTAGTCTCGTGGCTTTTGTACAAGTCGGTACTTGTCCAGAGGAAAGAATCGGAGATGTGGCGAGAGTCAACTTTCAATTTGTTTTCTCACGCGTCGTCGTCGTTTTCTTTACCACATCGTATCACATCACATTATATCCCGGATAAGAGTTTTAAGGTTTCGTCGGGTCTCTTGTTCTTCCGTTCAAAATGCAAATTAAAAATACTTGAAATACTTTGTGCCTTGAATTGGTCGGTCGAGACACTGCATATTTATTTATGATTACGATTGAACTATTCAATATTTACAATTTACGATTGCGTAAACAAAATTGTAATTTTTGGACGACAGTAAGTCGCCACTATAGAAGATAAACAAATAAACAAACATGCCAAGTATACTTACTTCCCATGGGAACCAGAACAATTAAGCAGAAAGAAAAATTACCTGCGTCATAAGTCTATCGGCACCAGTTCCTTCCTCATCCTTGAAAATAATATCGCTATTGTAATTCGGCACAAGGTCCTGCGAAAAGCGCTTATCCTTCTTGTCGATCCTTCCTTCGGATAAGCCACTAGCAGTGAGCGTATTCTCAGACACATTGGGCACGTGCTGTTTGAAAACGAGCGGCGTGAGTTTGCGAGGCCCCTTTCGTCGGCCAGCACCCCTGCCGGGGCCGCAGCCGGTCACCCCCGTGATTGCCCACGCCGCCACAAGAAGAACCACGAGCAGCGCTCCTGTCAAAGCGCCGCGACGCCTCATCGCCGTGGTGGAATCCTTCTGCTGCTTTCAACCGACTTCCAATCAGCACGCATGCCCACTTTACTTCACTTTATTCCAAATTAGTTAGTTTGCTCCCGAACAACCACCACAGACGCAAATCCCGACACCGACGAGGTGTGCAACGAATCGCTCGGAATTCAAAACGGCACTTGGATAAATGCGAGCTCGAGGGGATCACATCACGAAGGGTGCGAAATTCGTAATTTTTTTGCTGGTGGAAACGTGTGCGAGCGGGTCGTGCTCCGACTACTTGTTGCACTTGTCGAAACAGGCGAGAGCAGCACGGAACCCCACTCTGAGAAATGGTCCCAAGGACCTGGCCATCTTCTACCTACGGGCCGTTTTACGATTGGTCGACGGGCGGAGTTCCATCGACGAGTGCGCTGGCGGTGTCGTCGTCGTGATGACTTTTGGGCTCGAGAGGGACAGGTGAAAAGAGCAGCAGATGCGCCGTCGTCGTAGCCGTCGCTTTGAACCGAATTGCGAATACGCGACTGACTGACTTTTCTTTCTTTATCATTTCGATATTCGGTGTCACAAACAGTTAGTTAACCATTGATCGTTCCTCTTCTTCTCCTTTTTTGCTTTTCGGTTCATTCACAAAAAGGAGGCTTTAGTCTAGCCATGGAAAATTTCAAGGATGTTTGAAAGTTGATGCCGAAAAAGAAGGCTCTCGAACATCCTTTGTAGACATATTGTAGTGTAGCTCGAGCACACATAAAAGGTGTTAATGAAACGGCACTCGAAGTTTTTCATTTCGAGCATTCTCCTCAGATTTAGCGGTTAATGTCGCGCGCAAACAAACTCGCATTGCTGCTGCGACCTGACCAAATATTACTTACACATTATGCTTACTTAAACACATTAAATGTTAAACAAAAGACATGGAAATTGAATAGTAAAATGCTTTCGGGCCAATTGGAAACAAAAAAGCTCCGCTGGGCACAGGCAGAGTCCTGGCAGAAAGAGCAGAGGCTGTCTCTTCACTGACCAAGAATAGTGTTTGTTAATTAGTTTACGGTGCGCATGAAAGGAACAACTTACACGACTCGATGTTCACTTAAATGTTACCATCTTACAGGGTGTTGCAAAGCCTCCTTCGATTTGGTCTCCTTGAAAATTCGGAAAGCTTGTAATTTCGACACATTTTTGGAATTTTGGGAAAAAGTTGCAAAGATCCAATCGCAATTGACATTTCATTCTAATTTTTGTCATTTTCGTTAATGCCAAGGACACCCTGTTCATTCATAATGGCAAGCGCGGCATCAAAGAAATTAAGACCGGCTGGAACTTGAGAAGCTGGAGAGAGAAGAAGGTATGGGCATCGACAAACAAACCAGAATAGATTACGACAAACGAAGCGCGTAATTAACGATAATTAAACACTACAAAGTGTATATAATCGGTGAGTCGAGTTGATTAACAAGTTTACAAGATTTCCTAGTAGACTCTACGGCGTTGCTTGACTTTGTCCAAGTTCAAGAAATGCCATACCTCCTTCTTCTTCTTCTGGTTTATCTGTTTTATGCTTTCAATTGGGTTACCTTTAAATTTGCAATTGAAATTTTTTAAATTAAATGGAAATTGGAAAATTATCATCACGACCTTTGACTATTTTGAAACAAAAGCGGATTTAGAATAAAGGCCTTGTTATATAATTGTTGACAGAAAGCCAAATTGAGTTCAAGTTAACTGTGAAACATAAGGGATGTATTTTTTAGCAAAAGCAAGAAAGCGAAACGAAGAAGGAAAAAACTCGTCTTGGAAAGAACAGCCTCGGCCTAGAAACACCACACCACGTCGCCGTATGCCGCACAAAAGGAAGGCTGTTCCCATAGCCATAAATTTACGCTTCACGATCAATATACTTAGCGGTTACCTCACGAAGTAATTATTTATTTCGATGGCTCGCCGGCGAAAAGGGCACATGTGCCGTTTGAGTTCTTTTGCTCCACGCCGGAGCAAAACGAGAAAAAGAGGCGAGCGTGTTGGACTTTTGACATGGTACCCAAGTCGAGATGATGGTGTGATCACTCCCACCCTGGACTCGCTGCACGCACTATAATTTCGAGCGAGCAGACATTTTCAGACTCGGTTTGGCACAAATTTCCGATGAAGAAGTGGAATTAATTAGTATAAGGAAATTTAATAAATAATTTCGCTCGTCCTCCCACGCATTGGGAATTCAGTAACGGCGACGTGTTTTATGCTTAGGTTTCTCTTTCCTCAAAGAGATAAAACGATGTGCTGCCTGTCGCAGAAGAAGTCTTGGGAGCTTGTTAAGCGCGTGGGCTTCCTTATAAACCATCCGCGACACGCCGCCGTGTTTTATGTGCGTGATAGTTCTTCTTCTTTCTTCTTCGGCGGCTGTGTCGGTGCACGGCACGTCGACTTGGATAAAAGGTCCATTATAACGAAAGGTAGCCATATCTTTTTGACTTGGGCGCACTATTAATTTAACGCCTCTTTTGAGAAATACCTTACGGTGTCATCAGCACTTCTCGTTTTAGATAGATACATGTACTTACATGTTGGTACTTTATAGGTACTCTTTGATGATTTTTTTGGTACACCTTCAATACGTTGGCTATCATCTTAATCTAAACTTTCGCAGTTTTTTTGTTTTGTTTCCTGGCGCTAGTAATCAATTTATTGCGGATGTAGTCGACAGTTTATCTAATAATACGTGCCATTGTCGTGGTTTTTCCCATAATCGCATCCGTTTGCCATTAATTTCCCCATTATGACACCTATAAAAGGTGTAAAGCTCATTTAAACCTTTTCTTCTGGTGATGTACCAGCTCTTCATTCATAAACAACCTCCATCCAATTTTAATACTTACTGCACAATCAATATTTATACATAAATACAGAAAGAAAGAAAGAAAGAAAGAAAAAATTGAATAAAACGGATGGTACCATTGTGGGACATTTTCAAAAGTCGGCTCGTGTGTGTTTGCATTGCATTACATTCTCGAACAGTTTAGTTCATTTAGCTCTCATCTATTCTTCGCCATCGGCCGTTGTTGTTGTCCACACTCTGCAAACAATTCGTTGATTTGTTGCCCTTTTGACTAGCTGCTATTTGATTTTGATTTTGCGTTGTGCCTGCGAACTGAACTGAAGGCGGTCAATGTGTGTGGTTCCTTTGATGCTCGCCGTACAAATAGCCACGAGAAAGGTGCGCGCAAACAAACACAAATAAAAATCCCATTTATCTATTTATCTTCTATCAATAGAGGCTGGAAGAGAGCTCTGACATGCTGATAAAAGAGGCGACCGCGATGAAGAAGAAGGTACCACTTCTTGTCATGGCACCGTTGGTGTTCTCTAGGTGTACCTACAAGGTGAGGTACCTTAAATTCTTCTCTGATCTTGTTGCGATTCGCACTGCGGCGGCGAAACACAATGAGAAAAAGGCCCAACGTTTTGACTTGTTTTGACTTGTGGACTATTTTTCATCGGCATACCATTTTAACGTTTCTCATAAAAATGCAGCGACAAAAAGGTTAGTGGCGCTTCTTTTCTTTTACTGAATTAAATATTTTCGAGATAATGTTCGAGCCTGATAATAAATCAGAAAGGATTTATGAGGGAGGAAATTAGAATTAGGAATTTTTATGGGGTCGTTTAGAATCTCATAATGTCTTTGACAAATTACCCATATAATGGTACGACACACAGGGAGCTGGACCCAGAGCTTTCTTTTAATATTAGAGATAAGACAAAAGAATAAAAGAGCTGAGGAATCTAACGCCGTCACTCATGGCGCGCGGTCGGCGAAGATGAACGTGTAAAAGTGCGGCACACCATGAGATCATGATAATGATGATCAGCATGATCATGGTGTGTCGCAGTTCATGCATTCATGTTAGCATGCCATGTCGTTTACGTCCAACTCCAAGTCGTCCAGCTCGGACTTGCGACATACCGAGTGTTGTCAACCTTCAATGGAAAGCTGAAGCTTTCGATGGAGCACCTCTTGTTGGAAGACGCTGTATGCCTAATAAAAGCTTGTTTTGGGTGCCTAAAACTATTAACTCAAAACGACTCTAGTCGTGTTGTTTAACTATCTACATCGACGAGTTCCATCTTCGTCTAGAATGCCTACCTTCAGAAGAACAAAGGTACCACACCAGTATTATTATCATTAGTTGCGTTCGAGCTTTTACTATCACTGCTCGGTCCTTCTGCGGGTTCACGACGACGCGAGGACTCGGTATAAATATTCAGAGCTTGTTAGAAAAGTGAATAATGGATCACGACCTTCTTGTCTTCGGCGGGTCTTGCCGCCATGCATATAAAAAGCGCAGCGGCTCGCATCGACCAAATGAAATCGAAAAAGATTTAAATGCACCTTCATTTTCGGGTCGGGTCGTACCGGCATGGAATGCGACAAGAATGAAATTTGTATGCTCGTGCCCACGACGGTGACTCTTCTTCTTTTCTCATCGGCGCTTTTCATTGACAACTTGTGGTCACAACAAATGCACCCGATTCTTGTTTCACTATCAATCAATCTCTAATCTTTTCTATCTGCTTTTTTAAGTTTCTAAAATTGCATTCGTTTAAATCGAAAAGGCTACTAATAAATTTGATACGTTCCAAGTCCAAGGTAAACAAAACACACCTTTGGAAAGCTTTTAAAATGCATACCTTTGTTGACATTTTGTTCGAGTTAAAAAGCCACACGAAATAACTGCAAAGGGCTCGAATGACCCTTGGGTTACGCTGCCGATCAATAACCAAATTTGAAAGTAAACAAATAGATAAGACGAAGAATGGTCAGGAGCGGACTGGCAATTCCAAGTCGGTGGGCCGGTAGCGATTTACTTTTGGAACCGAACCGAATTTGCACTAGATTGCGTCACTTGGTTTGATTTTCTCGTTGACCCCAAAAGTAAATCTAGGCTACCGGCCCACCTGGCAAATTCCCAATTGCCCACCGGTACAGTCCGCCTCTGAGAATGGTACAACTATCTGGAAAGTATTTAATTTCATTCATGCATTAGTGTCTCGGCACTTAACTACTTGGCTTCTTCTTCATCTTGTTGATCATCATTCTTCGACGCTAGACGCGAGTGAGCTTGTTTGTTAACTCTTTGCTGGCAAGCACACCCAACCTGTCCTTATCGCCCCGATGCTAGTCGCAGGTTAGTGAAATCGCTTTCATCTTTTTACAGTTTCGGACAATATTAAGTAGGTGTATATACCACTTCGATAACTATAATATAAGCGCATTCATTTCTCACACTCCATAAATACAAACAAACCAGGCGGTCAGCCGAAGAAGTCGACGCCGCGTCGAGAGCATGTCAGTAAAATCTGAAACCTCCCAACCGAACCGTATCAGTTAACACTGAGCTTTTAACAATGAGGAATGAGCTTTTACCTTTAATAATCTCACGTACGCCGTGTAGCATGCATATCTTTATGTCACATTATTTAAATTAATACGAAATGTGAAAAAGATGGAATCGAAGAATAGATTAGAGAAGAAATAAAGATCGCGAAGGTATGGATGGTATGATGCATTTCTTCGACTCGGAGTCGATTTTCTTTTCCCATAGCAGTAAATAATAAATGTGCGTCGGTGCAAGCCGGGGCGCGCGGCCAACAAAAAAGAAGTTTACAACTCAGTAATTGGATATTATGTTCGTGTAAACTTGCGAGCGGAATGCACCACGGAATGTGCGCCGAGTTCTCCGCTCTTCTTGTGGTGAAAAACGAGCGAAACGAGATGTCGAGAGCAGCGGCGACGACGACGACACTGCGCAAACCTTCCTGCTGCAGTCGACCGGTCTTTAGCTGCTCGTCACAAAACGCCAAACGTCCGCCGACACTCTGAAATCCAGCTAAAAGCTCATTTGATTCAATTCGACTAAATTCCTGCGGGTGCGATGACTACATCTTCGAACATTCGAGAATCATAAAATCTGCGTCTTGTTTAAATCGAAAACAAAATCCAATCAGCAGTGTGAAATTGACGACGACGCACATTCCTGCGAGCAGATTGCAGGTGAAAAGTGCGTGTCGACAAGAAACGCATTGAAATTATAGACGGGAGTTAAAGACGAAGCTGAAAGCTCTCGAAGAGACCACACATACAGTGGCACGCGCCGGTAGTAGTAGAAGAAGGACCTCAAGAAGCAAAGAGCTTGGGGAGTCCCCCCATTCCGAGCGACGCCGTGCGCTACCGAAGGTGACCGGAGCGATACGTTTGGCGCGTTCGGCGTGCGCCGGACCACACAAAGCGCGGCACGCGCATCTCCCACCACCGACGACAGGACCCGACAGCATCTTGCTAAGTATCCAGCGCACGCGCAGCAGACCACATCGGAGCTTTTAACTCCTCGACGCTACTTTTCGACTTCTTCAGCTTATAGCTTCTTACATGATGATGAAAAACTACCTAGATTTATGCAGAGAGCTAGCCAATTTAAATGATTGCCATTTTAATTACTTTTGCTATTGTTTTTACGATTGCTCCCGATTTTTTGTGACAATTGTCAATTAGACAAATGAGCTTAAGTAGCTCTGAATTTTTAAGCCTTTTGGAGTAGCTGAGCAACGAATAGACTTTTAAGTTGTTGGCGGCTTTTTAAGTTTTGTTTGCTGGCATGTATGCTTGGACATACTGGCTGTAGAGCTTGTAGAGCTAGTTGGAGCAGCGACATTCCTTTCGAACGTCGGCCGCAAGCCCGTGGGAACCGAAACGAAGAGTTTGCCTTCTTCTTCTTCTCCTTTTGCTGCTGCTGCTTGTTGCTCTTGGCTCGCGTGTACTTGTATCGCTACCTATTCTCACTCCCGTTGCCCGTTTACCCCCTCAGAAAACAAAAAACGAGCAAAAAACAAAAGGAAATAAGAAAAGCTCTGCCAGCGCCAGCGTATGTGCTGAAACATCTTTGGAGCTTTCGCCTTTTATTTGCGCTTTGCGCCCTTTTTTCTACTTTCTGCTGAGCTTTTTGACATGGGTCAGCAACAAAACATGAGCAGCGTGCATCAAAGAAGGAAATCGATATGTTCATCATCATCATCAGCACCAATAATATCTCTTATCGCCATCGGTATTTGTTACATTATACCGTGCTCACCGTTGTTCTTCTTCGACGCGAGAAGAAATCAAACTTTTATGGAGACTCACTGGGAAAATATTGAATTTCAATGTTCTCCAAATTTCTTTCTACACCGCATCGAATACATATTTATTTATACTTGCGATGCGCTCAAGCTTATGCACACTGCTCACGACTACAAAATTCTTCATTTTTTTTCTTGATTCGATGACACTCGACAACCGAAATTTGGTGTCTGAATTCTTCATAAAATGTGAAATACAACAGCAGAACGTACAAACTTCGGAAACTATTTGTGTTCCGTTAACTTTAATTCTATTTGACGCAGCTTTGAGGCCATTCAATGAACTTCTTTCTTTTACAGATTTAGAAAAAATTGCTAGCTTACAAAACTGAAGCAAAAGCTCACTGCTTTTTTCAACATCGTACCTAAGGAAACTATTAAACTGTAAATTTGAGCAGTTATTATTAAATTACTAATAATCATAGTGTACAACTTTCACATCATTTTATTGCATATCTATCACAATTGCGAGATGATTGAACCTTTGAAACAGCATGCTCCACGGAACAAAGGTTATTAAATAGGATTATTGATGTGAAATGCGCATACAATCGAGAAAATGCACACGGAGAAAGAACTTCCACGTATTTGTCGCATAATTTTCGCATTTATCTGCTTGATTATACTAGTAAAATATGCAAATGAGCTTTTATTGAAGATGAACTTTCAGATTATTCATTCCGCGTCTTGAATTTTCGCTGATTATGTAAATGAACAATGTTCTAACGTTCCTACAAATTTTATGCTTCTTTACAGTTATCATAACTCACTTCCTTGAAGCTTTTAATTTAAGGACCAAAGCTTGAAATCTCTCTCGTCATAAAAGTTGCCTATAGTCAAAGTATTTTTTTGGAAATTAATATCCTTTACTTTATTAATTGCTTAAACAAAAAAGAACAAGATTTCTTAAAGCTAAAAGGACTATTGAATTGACATTATCCTGGAAACTTTCGAGTTACGAAAGTTGCCTATGGTCAGAGTCCTTTTTACATGGAATTATACTAATATAATAGTATAATTCCATGCCTTTTTAGAAATAAATATCTTGGCCTTTATAAATAATTTAAACAGTATGGTTTTGTTGAGACTAAAAGGATTATAAAAAAACAATAAACAATCCACCAAAATTAATTTATTATAATACAATAATAAATAAACGACATCTTCGTGAAACTTCGTAACTAATTTTCCGTTACGATTTTATATTTATCTGACAAGTTGCCGCCAAAATTATCAAAATTATTCGTTGTTGCTAAATTATAATAAACAGTATAATGTCTTTCTTAGAAAAGTGTGAGGAGTATTTCAACAGCAAAGATTTCTATGAAATTCTATCTTGTCCAAAAGATGCAGATGCATCTCAAGGTAAGATTTATTGTAACCTATCGAATATTAAATTATTAATTATATTCTGTGATTATTACAGTGAAAAAGGCCTATCATAAAGCCTCCTTGTTGGTACATCCTGACCGTGTACCAGAAGCTCAAAAACTTGTGGCAACAGAAAAATTCAAATGCATTTCAAAGATTTATTCTATACTCAGTGATGAAGAAAAGCGAAGGGCTTATGATGAAAACGGATGCTTTGATGAAGATTCTATTGATAATCTTAGCGAATGGATGAATGTCTGGCGTGCTATGTTTAAGCCCATCACAGATGATATGATTGATGACTATCGTAAAAATTATATTAATTCGGAGAGTGAATTACGAGACATTAAGAAGAGCTATGTTGCTACGAAAGGAAATATGACAAAAATGCATAATATGATTCCTTTTTTGGATGTCGCTAATGAAGAGAGGATTATTGGAATTGTCAGGAAGCTTGTTGATGATGGTGAAGTTGAAGAATATGATGGGTTTTTCAATGAACCTAAAGCAAAGAAAGCTAGGAGGAAAACTAGGGAGAATAATTATAAATTGACAGGTACTTTGTATTGGTTTTAATTTACAACAGTAAATACTGATTAAGTTATATATTTTAGATGAAGAAGCAGCAAATTTACAAAAAGAATTTGAAAAGAATCAAGAGAGGAGACAGAAGGCATTTGCAGAACGTTTTGCTGAACTCGAAAAGAAATATTGCTCCAAGAAACCTTCCATCAAGTCGAAAACATCTAAGGGTGTTTCCACAGGGAAGAACTCTGGAAGGGTATCTCGAAGAACCAGAAAGTAAATCTCATGGAAGGGAATGACATTAATATACTAGATTTAATTTTTTCTTCAATTTTATTATTCAAGTAATTTAAAATATAAATAAACATACCACAATTAGTGTTTTCATTCACTAAGAGCCTGGCCAATGAAACTCCTCCATTCCAGATGCCTGTAAACTGTATTAAATAAGGAAAGAAAGGAATTAAGGATGTGACATGGCCTTTCGAAGGATTCTTTCGAAAGGACCAAGGCTCGCGTGGGCAGGAGCGCATTCCTGAAGTAAATCTTCTGTAAGATCTACCCGCTACCCTTTTATAAAAGACACTATTGCATATAAAATTAAAGTAGGCTTCATCAATAAGTCGAAGAGTTTGCATTCTTGTTGTTATTAAATATAAAGCACCTTAACTTTAATATAAATGAAAGTAAGCCCCTCATTCCATTCCCGATGCCTGTAAACTGTATTAAATTAGGAAAGGAACAAAGGATACGACATGGCCTTTCGAAAGGACCATGGCTCGCGTAGGCAAGGTCGCATCCCTGAAGTAGATCCCTAAAATCTACCCGTTGTCTTAATGCATCAAGAATTTCTGGACAATAAGATTTATTCAGTCGCATAATACATAATTATAATGGACAATACTCAACACAAATTGTAATCAAATAAATGACT
>JASKGN010030927.1:0-15796 GCA_030556245.1 Falagria sp. GC000072 | reverse complement strand
TTTATTCCCAACGTTTATTTTATCTTTTTCATTACCCTAATTGAATCGCATCGCAGCTATTTAAAACTATCGCTTAACGAGGCCAATCAAACAAGTCATGCAAACCATGGTTCAATAAAGAAAACATTTCATCACAGTTCAATTTTTCACTAAATAGCAAAACAGAACGATTGGCATTAAAGTTTAATTATAATCTAAATAGTTTTGTATAGAATTATAATCCATTGTTTTCCCATATAACTTTTAATTAATTCTCTGATTAGAAACAAAATACAAATTATTATAATATTATTATATAAACCCATTATTAATTTGAAAGTTTTAAATGAAGAAGACAGAAAGTCACAGGTGTACCAGGTGTACCTTTATACCTATATACACAAAATTCCTTAAAATTGACTCCTGCCTTTCCTTATAAAATTAATTCATATCTTAAAAAAGGAATATAAATTTTATTCCATACTTAAACTGACTTTTTATACTTTCAATATTTCAACTCGTATTGAAATATGAAATATCAAAAGTTTTAGTTATGTAAACATCCACTAACAACTGAATGCATTCCAGTGGAAAATTACATGCATTGCAAGTTCTTTTATGCTTTAAAAGCTTTTCGATTTGTAAGCACGTCTCTTGCCAATTTTCAATGTTTCTGAATGGAATATAAAGAAAAATCACAAATCAAACATCAGACATCAGAAATTGAACAATACGCAAGTCGTAAAATCCTATTCATGAGAGAAACCATTGTGTATAAGAAGAAAATTGCGAAATTGAAAATATAGTTTGAAATATTTAAATTAATAGACACAAAAATTTACCTTTACTTTTTTGCCGCGCTTTGCGGCGATAGCTCTTGATTTCCTCCGTATTCTATCCAGTGATTACACCAAAAGAAAACAACTCACAACAACTTTTATAGAATGCGTGCACTTTTGTTTCAAAAGTCTAAAGTTTCCCAAAGCTTTTCTCACGAACACACAACTTTTATATTTCGAGTTATTAGCTTTTTATTATTTTTTAATTGCCAATTAAAATACTAATCAACTCTAATTAACCAACAATAGTAAACTTCACTAATGAAAAACTTTCTAAACAACTTTTATAAACTGAAAATTTATTTTAAATAAAAAAATTAATTTAATAGATAGTTTAAATTCAAATTTATTAATTAATATAAATTTTTTATAATTTTTTAATTATAAGCAAATTTTAAACATAATATTAATTTAATTGATTTTTACTTAAATTGTAATTAATTAAAAAGTATTCAATTTTTTATGTATAATTTGTAAACGTCGGCGTGAATAACGGTTAGATTGAATAGGATGTGAAAGATGCAGGGGCTGCGCTTACAAGCGTCGCGACGACCCAACTGATGTGAGTCGCCGCCGAAATTTTCGAAAAGCGGCGCGTCGTGTCGTCAGCCCGGTCGCGCCGACGCCACCGCCGCCGCCTCCAACTCTGTCGCCAACTATGAGATGATAAAATCCGTCGTCCTGACGATTTTCCTTTTTCCTTTTGGTCTTTTCAACTCTTAATCTTGTACTTATCATATTTGTTTTTCTTTTAATTTTAACTCTTGCCAAAACATTTTAAAATTTGTTTAATTAAAAATTGCTAGTTTCTAAATATTAATTTAATAAGATGGAAATGGTAGAATATTTTTTTATTGGAGTTAAATAGGTGGAAATGGAAAAGTAGAAAACTGATCTGTGGCGCTCTCCAGGATTCAAGCCCAGCATCAGTTTCCAGGTTGATATGAAAATTGGATAGGAAAATTTTCTGATTTCCAGAAAATTCCAGTTTATGTCTTCTCCTCTGTTAGATGTCGCTTTTAATCAAATGATTTAGGATCCATTCAAAAAAAATAATTCAAAATTAATTATTTTGTATAATTTTCTGTATTTGTTAGTTTTCTATAATTATATTATAATCAATCAAACTCATATAAACAATAACATTATGAATCATTCATAGATTTGTTGTTCATTTTGCAATTTGCAATTTAACAAGTAATTAACAATAAATAAATCACGTGATGGCAATTGTTGCCCATGAAAAACATCATCATTCTTGTTATCCTTCGATAGTCCTTTTTTTACTTTCATTCTAACTTGTTGATAAAATCCTTGGTTAGTTACAGTACACACTACAATACCTGAATACTCATTAAAATCTTTCACAACTTCATAGATTCATAACTTATTAACAATATTTAAATATTTATCAATAAATAACGAAATATCTACAATCATCGTTGATAGCTATGTAGCGAACTAAACAATTGCAATTATCTCAATCATCATTCGAATAAATAGCAATTTAGTGACGTAGTCATAAATCAATTTTTACTCAATCGAGTGTATGCAGGTAGTCATTGCGTTGTGGTAAATTTTTAATAAAAATCATTTGTTTTTATACTCGTATGATTTTCTTCACTTTATGCTTCATGATTAAGTCATATTCAAGTATAACAACACTTTTTTTAATTAAATCTTTTTTGTACTCTATTTCCATTTTAAAATTTTCTTTTCTTCGTTTCATTCTATATTTATATCGATTTTTTGGTATATTTATTAATAATTTTTATATTTGCATTTATAATAATATATTTATAATTTTGTTAACTTTCTAGTTAGTTCGTTTGTTTGTTTGGAGATGAGCGAAATAGCTTTTACAAAGCGTTTCCTTATATATATTTTTTTGGATTTTCTTTTTCTTTATATAATAATCTTCGATCATTCGTCATCTTACTTTTTATTTAGTTTTTAATTATTTATTATAATTTCATATAAGTATGTGCAATTTATTTTATATAATACATATTTACTTTGTTGTAATCGGTACTTAAATCTAATGTCTGTATATATATAATTTCATTTCCTCTTGTTGTAAATGTTTATAATAATTAATAATAATTTGTAATTAATATCGCTAATAATATTTCATTTTTATGATGAATATTTCTCTATGAATGAAGAATGATTTAGCTGTTTTAATTTTCGGAGATTATTTCATTTCTTTTTTGTATAATTAATATTTCAAAACGTGAGTGATATATAAGTACCTCTTAAAAATCGAGCTTGTGAAAGTTTAAGTTCAAATGTGTGTCATGATAAGAAATGCAAAAGTTAGTTATGATTAGTTGGTTAACTAATAATAATTAACAATATAAATATATGTTATTAGTGAGATTGTATTACGAGAAGGCGAGATAGTGACAAAGGTTTTCACAAAGAAAGAATTTCCTTTCTTTCTTTTTTAGGTTCAGTTTATGCTTTAATTTGTTTATAATTAAATTGTTTTTTTTTTCGTTATAAGGCAAATATTACCCGCGCGTATAATAAAAATCAATTTTATGTACATAGGTTTTCATTCTTTTCATTTATTCTTCTAAGTAATTTTTAATTCATTTTCTACTTTGTTTAAGTAGTTATGCACTTGATAAGGATACTAAAGTTGATAGAAAAGTGATGAAAGATTATAAATATTAAAAAATGGGGCCATTATCCTTTCCAACTTTTCTTGTTATCCTTAATTGCATTTTCTACTTTTCCTTATTAAATATTTTAATGTACTTATTGCTTGTAGTTTGTTTGCTTTTGCTTATATTAATTTTTTCAAATAAAGTAAATTCAAAAATTTTGAAATAAAAAAAATTGCTGGTTAAGTTCGTATTCTTTGATTTTGGTCGCAAAAAATTATTCAAAGTTTGTTTTTGCTTTTTTAATTTACGTTTGGTTCTAAGATAAATCTTAAGATAAATTCCTACGCAGCTCTTTTTTTTAAATAGAATATTAAATGTACAATGTAAGTATGTATATGTTGAGGTAAAGTTATCTTGCTACAAGATTAATATAATAATAATTTGACGTGAGGAACTTATTAAGAGTGTGCACCATAATTTCAATTTCATTTTACATTTTCAAATTTTATTAATTTTATTAATTTGTTCCTACTTCATTTCTTTTAAAAACTTTTATTTAAAATTTCAATTTCATTTATCTCATTTCTGAATAATATAACAATTTTCTTTAACTTTTCAAGTTAATTTTTTTAGTATTAAATACAAAGCGCTGAATAAATAAAACATATCATTAGTGATAGTTTAGATATAATAATATCAATTTCAGTTTAATATTAAACTGTAAATTTTAGTATGATTCAGTATGAATAATAAGTAATAATCTTAAACAATACTAACAACAATTACAATAATAATAATACGAGTATAGCACAGATTTCAAGGCATTTTAATTGTTTAGTTTTGTTTAGTTTGTTTTTCATATTCATAGTCATTGATTTCATAGAAAAAAGCGGCTGTTTATTAATAAAGAAGTGAGTGCTTACAATCATTATCATCTCATCTCTTGTCTTACTGAAACTTTTCGTTTTGTCATGTTATTATTTACTAATTATGTAATTCTCATTACTGAAAAACTTTAATGTTCTTTTTGGTAGAGAAGCAGTCGACGCTTTCATTACATACTTGTTTTAATTAAGCACATTCAAGCTCAATAAAGCTCGTACATGATATACAAAACTAGTTTTACAAACAGCCTCCCTTGCTATATTATTAATTAATCTAATAATATTTTGCTCTTCATTTTGTTATATAATAATATTATAAACTTGTGTGTTTTGCTAATGATTGGTTTTCTTGTTTTCATTAGAGATTCTTTACTTAATTAATCTTTACTCATTTAGTATTTCTATTAATAATTTAGAGTGTTTTTTTTTATATTTACAATTCGTTAGCTTACCTACTTTTGCAGGTGTATTTGTTTTGTTAAAAATTAAATTAAAGCTAAAAATTACATTTTTATATTTATAGTTAAAAATTTTCTAGTCTCTTGTCTTACTTAATAAGTAATAATTGATTATTCATAGCTCACTTCTTGCTAGTTTTCTACAATTATATTTAATTAAGAGGCCCTAGTGATGATAAAGCTTTATATTTAAATGTCAAATTTAATTAAATTGTAAAAAATAAATTATTTAAATTAATACATAATTGGCAGGCATTATTTAAATTTAATATAAATTTGAACAACACATAAATAAAATCAAATCTTTTTCTTCAAATCACTAATTCAATTCTCTTCGTTAAATTTTCTTCTTGATCCATATTGTTTCAGTTTTTAGTAAGTCTCTAATAATACATAGCTACGATATTATTGATTTTTATTAAAAGGCTACTTGTCTACAATAAATAAGCTAATACTAAAGAAACTCGCCACTGACATTGCTTGAATTAGGCCTAGTTGTTGTAGAGGACGGTGTGGTTTGTTGTGGTGGTTGCTGTTGTTGTTGTTGTTGTTGTGTTTGTTGTGAAGAAAGTGTACTGGTAGGACTCCCACTGCTAGAAGTGGCAATCGCCGTGGTTGTAGATTGATGATGTCCCGAATCATCTTTCTCAACCGGTGAAGAAGTAGCTGACGAGCTGTCAGGACTCTGCACTTTGCCAGGAATCTGTGGAGCAGCTCCTTTTGTCCTCATTTTTGATTTTCTTTTCTTGAGAATTAAAGACCCGAGTCCATTCCCGTCAGTTTTCAAAGTGGCTATTAAGTCGGTAGGTCTTTCAGGTGGACTTTGACTTTGATGTTGCGAAGTCGTGGGAGATTCTTTGGAAGACTGATCCATCTGTTGCTGCTGTTGTTGTTGTAATTGTTGCTGTGTAGTTTGATTCTGATTTTGTTGATTATCAAGTTTTGCCACTAGATCTGTAAGCAACTCCTCCATCCTGGACATTTTCTGTTTCAAACCTTGAATCTCCAATTTCACATCCACCTTGAAATCCATTAAGTTCGTTAGGAGTTCTTTATATTCTGTTGGTAAAGGTGGATCAGCTTGTTGATACAATTGGATTGAACTCGGATCTCTTAACCCACAATCGTAACTTTGCATTTTCCTCAATTGCAAACTTTTTTTAGGAGTTTCGTATTCAACAATCTCTTCAATTGTGTCCTGCCTCGTTACAGTTGTAGTTGAAGCTTGGGAAGAAACTTTTTGCAATTTGGGAAAGATTTTGTTCCCACTCCCAGGTTGAGGACCAGAAGAACTCGAACTAGACGAACTTGGTCGATCAGTTTTCGCTGATTCTTTAGCACTCTGACTTCTTTGAAATGCAGTCTGAGGCTGTTGCGAGTTTTCACTACTAGAATCTAAACTGGAAGATCCTAATAATCTTCCCCATTTACTAGCTCTTGGTGGACCTGCAGCAGGTCTCGAGATTTTTGTTGTAACAGCATTATTATCATCTTTCTCAGCAACCGATGATAACTTTGTAGTAGAAACTACTTTGACGAGAGCTTTACTTTCATCATTCTGATCACCTTTTTCCACATCACTCGAAGGTTGTGTTGGAGGAGTATGCGCAGTACGATCCCTTCGAAACTTCGAAAATATTTTTCTTACTAAGTGGTCCTGATTTTGATCCAGCTGCGGTTCGTTTTTCCTCCTCTCCGCAAGCTCTTTTTCCCTACGGACATCAGCAACCTTACGGAAAATTAACCGATGTCGCAGGTTGTAAGTCAAAATGAGATTCCTCGCAAAACTATTCGCAAAGGCTTGATAAAAGTCTAAAACCTCTAGGAGTTTATCACGTTTGATAGTGTGCAGATCGCAATAAGTTAGAGCTCGCACATTAGCTGCAGATTGACCCACTGCATTGTCCTTCCAAAACGAATCTCCAAACACATCTCCTTTACCCAATATCGCGACCACTTCATCATCTTGTATCACCTCTAAGGACCCCGTCACTATAAAACACAATGAATCGATGGACTCCCCAGTATGATATAGTAAATCTCCAGGAGCAGAATGGGACATGGTGAAGTGCATTGCTAAGGCTCTCAGACAACCATCAGATGCTAATCTGAAGGCTGGGTGTTCATTAAACACTTTGCGATTAAGATGTACGCAAATGTCTGCTTTCATATCTTTCGGACAGAAGTTTAATACCTGAAACCAAAATTTAGTTATTATTGAATATTAAATATCTTAGGAGCTTCTAATTGCATAAGGTTTACCATCTTCAAGCTTGTTTATTACCGAAGAAGGTACACAAAGTGTTTGTTTAGGGTTTAATTGCAAACTTGGTCTTCCACTCTAAATTTATAATAACTTATTTACAAGTAGATAGGGACAAAACAAGACAAGAAGAAGAATTAAAGGATGGGTTATTACCTTGTCCTGATCTAAACCTTTTGTCATCGCCCACGTTGAAACGACGTAATCCATGACTCGTTCGGACAAAGCTTTCGGTACCTCGTGAAGTTTCATGAATTCCCGGACATTGTTCAGCATGTCGTGATATTTTGCTGTTGCGCTTGTCATTTGTTGGATTATGGTTGTAACATGTCCGAAAATGGTTGCGTAGAGTAAGGCTAAAACATTGTGTGATTTGCATCTTAGTTGAGTCATTTGCATTTAAATTATTTGCACTAAAACTATAGCATACATGTAATGACATAAACTATACACTAAACCAACATTTAAAGGATTTTGAAAAAGAAAACTTTAGAATTGAAAAAAATTTACCCGCAATAATCATCATACAAATGGTGAATATCCTTTCGTTATCTGTTTCTGCGGCAACATTACCAAACCCCACTGAAGTCATACAAGTCATTGTGAAATATAACGCGGTGACATACATGGTCTTCCTGGACGGGCCATTTATCAATTCCGGTGTGCTAGAGTCATTAGGCCACACATACGAATAAGGATTTTGCGTAATATTTGCAAGTTTCCATAACCAACTATATTGTACGCCATTATCTGCATCCGACCTTCCTATCGAGTACCAAATGCAAGCCAACCAATGGGCCACTAACATGTAGAAACACAACAACAGGATCAACATTGCAGCACCATATTCCAGATACCTGTCCAGTTTACGCACCACTCGTCCTAATCTTAATAAGCGGACTACTTTAAGGGCACTGAAAAGACTTCCTATACCCTGAAACCAGTCAAAATTTGAAGTAGTCTCAATTTGACCAAAAAGTAGAGACTTACATCTTCGTCATGATCAAAAGCATTAAAAACATCATAGGGTAAACAACTAAGTAGATCAATGATAAACCAACTGCGTAAATAATTCATTCGAATGACTTTTGGATCAGAGACGACTTCGCCTCCAGGACCAACAAATGTAGTGTGAAAGTTGAGCACGATGTCGATGAAAAAGATGACGTCGACGATGGAGTCCACCACAAGAAGTGACACGTCCTCTGAAGTTTTGTTTTTGAAGGCTACGTTGTACGGAACCATGATGGCCGTATAAAAAGTGAGACATAGAATTATCCAGTCCCAGATTGCTTTGAAGGCGCAATAATGCAAAAGGATGTGTGGCGGTGTCTTGGGGGCTTCTTGTCGATACTGGGGCATTATATCTGCACTTAAACTCATCATCTAAAGAAATCATTAAATCATTAATTTATTCTTTTTTGAAGAAAAAAAATTATTGAAGAGTTTAAACAAGTAAAAGTTTTACAATTTGAATTTCGAGAACTTTAATCCTTCATAACTTGGAGACAATCATTTATCCTGTGGTTGAGTATTTTATAAATGTTTCTGTTTCATACAGTTGAAGCTTTTATAAATTTCGTTAAAGCTTTCAAAGTCCACGGTCGGTGTGTAGTGCTTAAAGACGATGATGAAATGAAGGATAAGATTTTGCCTTGACTTGGAATTGTGTTTGGTTCCGTTGTAGTTGTGGGTGACAGAAGTGGAGGAGGAGCAGGATCGCAAAAGCAAGGAAGCCCATTAAGTGAAGCGAGTTTAAATGAGTCGGAGATTAAACGAAGGATATGCTTGCGCAGGATGGGTGATGGCCGAAGGCGGTGTGGGAAGCTTGATAACCGGATAGATATGCGGTGAGTCACTTTTTGCTATATTTGCTTCTTGTTTCATTTCGGTTTACAATCTACCCTTGTGGTTCCAATTAATTGTTTTTACATTGGGGGATTGTCTTAAGGATGTTTTTCATAGTTACCTGAGCGAGATGTGATTGCTTCGTTGTATCTTTTAAATTTGGCAAATGCGACACAAGAACTGAACGACTTCTTGTCACTGATCTTGCCAACTTTGCGAATTTTGAAAGGCCTAAAACATTTGCTTTATTTATTATTTAGAAAATTTACATTTTGTCAATATATCAAGAATTAGTTGAAGGAGAAAACGAATGAAATTTTTTTAGTACCTCCTTTGGTATCGTCCGTTTCTATCGGTTGCTTCAATGCCGTTATATCCCGAAAAGTAAGCAGGAACAGGACCACCAGATCCCGCTCGTTTTTGATAGGCGAGATTTGTAGAAGCAGCCATAATGGTGTTTCTAAAATTGACGCAATAAAACAATGCAGTCGACGTCTTTCAATGCTTGTAAATAATGCGAAAAGGAGAAAATCTAATGAGAATTAATTAATGAACTAATTAATGATGAAAATATGTAGATAATTCTAGTATTACAATACGTAGCAATGAAAATACAAAATCTACTTTTAATTAATCAAATTTAATGAGTAATAAAAGTTAATTAATTTGTTACTTAAGTATACTACATGTAATAATTATGAATTCTCAATGAAAAGAAACTTAATTTAAGATTAACTTAATTATTTCACTTCAAATCAAAACTTGTTAAAATATTAATTAAATTATATAAAATTTATAAATATAAAGGTCATGCCATGCAGAATTATGGTATTTACAAGAAGAAGAAAAGTAAGGAAAAGCTTGAGAAGAAGTGAAAGGTGAGCAGAATGTGCAGATACAGTAAGTCTACAACAACTCTAAAAAGCACATCTGGGTGATTAAGCACAAAGCTTTGAAGCTCTCTTCAGGGTGTGCATAAAACGTGTCGTAAAGCGTTCCCTGGGAAATTTCTAATTCACTAATTTGCTAATTCACAACCCTCTACGACTATTTCATTACGTTTAACACTAAAATTAACATAAAACTTTTCTAGTATCAAAATTTGTGAAGAAAAACGAGTTTCTAAATTTTTTATTCAAAAATTTCTCAGTTTAATTCTCTAACCAAAATCCGAAAAAAATATTTCTCGTTTCATAAAATTTATATCTACACATAAATGTATTAAATTTATTTTTTCAATTTAAATTAAAAAACTTACTCTTTGTTAGAAATGTGTAGATAGAATGCACCCATACCAAATTTACAAAAAGAAAATTAGGCATTAATAATCATAATTTAGTTATCTATAGAATCTCGTTAATTACACAAATACTGGCATCAAAACCACACAAACAAGAAAATCACCACAAAACTTTAACAACCAGTAGAAAAAAAAGAGTGCCAATCTAAATTTCATACAAGCATCAACATATTTAATTTTACAATTAAATCTACAGAAGCCCTTTAAACAGATTACAAAAAGTGGAAAGAGAAAACAAAAAGAAGAAGAAGAAAATTTGAGTTATCAACTGACCAATCAACAATTTGAAAAGTTTGTCACTTTCGTTGCGTTTACTTGCTTTCAAATTCAAATAGAAAAACCAAAAACAAATTAATCATTGCTTATAAACAAGTTAATAGGAGTAGTTAACAACAGTTTGATAGATAATAGAATAGAAGATAGATTACAATAAGAAGGTTTCAGAGCATAATTTGTACACAATACAGAAAGGAGGGAATTACAAGGGCATTAAAATCAAACCAACAATTAATGCACAATGCCTGAATTATTCACAAATCAATAATTGGTACATAATTTACTAATGCCAATATAAGTTTAGAATAATTTAGATTAAGATAATTTTAATTGAGTTTAATGAAATTATCAAAATTATTGAATACTAATTGAAGTTTTTATAGGTAGGTCTAGAAGTTATAGATAAGCATAGAAATTTACAGAGGTAGGAGAAGAAATTTTGATACAATGAAATTGAAATAATTGAAAACTCAACAATTAATTAATAATTGTTTTCAATATATATTTATAAATAGGTATAATAGATATATACTTATTTATTTTATATATAGAGCAAAGAGAATTGAATAGGAAAAGACCAAAAACCACTACATACCTTCGGGTGTGCCTGTTTGAACAAACAAAAAGAAATCGAATTTCAGTTTTAATATTTTTCCATTGCATATGACGAGATATACAATTAATTAATAATTAAATACGTTTTGTTTTGCATATTTTGGAGATATATTGATTGGTTGTTATATTACACTGTTAAAATTAACGAAAATTAATAATTAACCATTGTATAATTGCTTTGATTTAAATTTAATCAAATAAAAAATTTAAAATTAAAAGCAATCGATTTTTTGTTTGTCAGTTTTGTAATAATTCGTAGTTTAATTGTTGTTTATTTACGAGTAATCACAGCTAGTATTAAAATTAACTGGAAAATAAACTTAAAAACAATGAAAAAAGATTTGAAGATTTTTGTGCATTCAGACATCGAAATTTAATTCCTTATTCATTCATCATAACATAAAACATTAACTATTATATTCATCACTAACAAATAATATGCAAATATTTAACATTTGTTGTTATAAATTGTGTGAATTAGGTACATATGTAGATTGTATTTAGAATCCGTTAGAAATCCCAGTTAAGTAAAAAGTTTGTTATGAACATATTGTGATTTAATGTCTGGTGCGCTGGATCTTTATTTATAAAAATAATTATAGTGTGAATGAGTGAATTAGAAATGTATAAACTGTGTAAAATATTTAAATAATGACACAAATAACGTAGCATAGATCACGTAAAACGAGGTCATCGACAAGAAGATAAATCCGTCAATTTTCATTAAAAATTCATTGAATCAATGCATCGATTTGTTTTAGGTAATATAAAGTGTCAGGTATGTGTGCTATGTTTCATGTTCATTGTAAAATAAACCAATTGCATTCTAAAACAGAGTTAATGTAAAATAAATAATATATAAAACATCAACATCGAACTAGAACAGGAACATGAACACACGGAACGTCACAGAACTGTTGCAGATCATCATCATCATCATCGTCATGGGGTGGCATGCACACAATTAATTGATAACAGCACGAACACGTTGATATGCTTGCTTACATACACATAATCCTTATATATTTGCGCATTCATGGCCTAAAATTAGTTTGGTGGTTGGGTTTGTGCTACCAAACGACATTGAAACCACTTGGGGTCGTATGTATATGATCTAAAGGTTTATTTACATTATGCAAATTTTCCATTCTTTTATTTAGCTTTCAAATTTTGATCAAAATTTAAATTGGCTTTTACATAATATAAACTGACCTCTTAGAAAAATGAAGAGAAACATGTGGAACACGAACGAACGACATTTTGCGAACACTGAGCGTTTGCTTGCTTTGTTGCTTTTGCCAACATTGAATTTGCACCACACACATCAAGAACAAGAATGCTAATTATAATCGGTCATTGATATATTTATAGTTTATCTATCTAACCACTAACTAGTTAAGCTTCCATTCTCATGTGAAAATGATAGAAGGAAAGTCCATCTCTCTGTCAAGTCACGAAAAAGAGAAACTTTCGATTTTCATCAAAAGCTAGTACTTCTAAGATGTTACTAAGCTAGGAAGTAATTAATATCTAGATCTAAATGATGATTCTAAAACTATCATATTTATTAATTAATGTAATTATTACTTGTGTTGAAATGGTGCAAGCTACGTACCTTTGTTTTCTATTATGTGTTTGTTTGAGTAGTGTTTGGAAATTGGAGGAAATTCGGTTTGAATGGAATTGTTGGGGGGTTTAATGATGGACACAGGGATGCAGATTGTAAATTGAGCGGTTGATATGTTTGTTTGTTTAAATCGTGGGTATTGTTAGTTTCGTATTGTTTTGTTTGTGAGTTCGCAAATTGGCGACGAAACGAACGAGCGACAGAGACAACAGATGTGGGGTTGGTTGGCATTTTGGCACACGTAGTTAAGTTGGTTGGTTGGTTTTGGAGTGGTTGCAATGCACAAAAGTACAACACACATCATAGTAATACACATTATTAGTACTTAAATTTATTCTTATATTTAAAGGGGCTGATGATCTTTGATAGAAAAATCCTAAAACTATCAACGATATAAATGATAAAAGTGCGTTGAATTTTTAAATTTGGTAAGTGAGAATTTTTAAATTGAACATCAAAAAACCATTAATTTCGAATAGTCATAAATATTTGATTACACCAATAAACACCAAATTTCAATTGTAAATAATTACAGCAATTAATTATAAATATTTGTTCAATGTAAACTCAATTTATTTGAAAATCGTACTCATCAATAATTTACACTTGGTGTAATCAAATCAAACGTGTAATTCAAATATATAATTAGCGAATAACATGCACAGTTCGTTTCAATAATGCAATATGAATAATTCATTAATTCAAAATGTAACGAGTATATAATTCTTGCATAAATTCAACCTTCTGTGAATGCACGTAAATGATTATGAATTTTGATTTAATGTGTACCTGCTCTCGTAATTAATAAATAATTTAGCTAATTAATTTTAATTCAAAAATAAAGAAATAAAAATTTTATATTCTAGAAATATAATAAAAGTATATCTGATTGCCTATAGTGACAAGTCGTTTTCAAAGAAAATTAAAAAGGAAGTTAAAAGTTTAATAATAAAACTTTCATAGAAAGTATTAATGTAAAAAACTTATAGAACTTTAGCAGGTGGTAGAAACTGTGTTTTCGTCTGAGAAATATGATGATCCCGAACAAATCGCGAATAAAAAAAGAAGTGAATTTTTGCCTATGCTATGCATAAAAGTATGATGTAAACGTAAAGGATAATAATATGAAAGAAACCGAACCTTGAAAAAATGCTTGTTTTTTGAATGCTATGTCAGAATTGAGTTGAATTTTCCTGCTCGGTGAAAGAACATTGCAAAAATTTAGTTTATGAAAGCGAAACCAATATAAACACGCACACTTTCTTCATATGAGCTAAAGTAATATCTATGTTTTTAAGAATATATGTCGGTTATATGTGGTAGGTTTATATGAGTTTGTTATATTGCTGAAGACATAATCTATAGATAGATATATAGAGAGAACGAACATCTTGAAGCTCAAGAAGAGATGAAGAACAGACCAAAAACAAACAAACTGAATAAAGGGGATAAATTGAAACGAATCAACTTCAATATCAACATAAATAAGTTATGAAACTTTAAAACCAAACGGAAGAGATAAAATATGTTTGAAGGAAATAAAACACGATGAAAATTCGGCGTGAACAAAATGGCCGACTTAATTTTTAAAAAAATCTTATTTTAAATCCAGTATCCTTGAAACGAAATTGCATATATTTAGATTAATATAATGAGGATATAAAACATCCTAAATTGAATCCTCATTTTTCTCAGGGGAATATTTGGCTCATTGTAATTTCATGATCGAAAATCAACACTCACTGTTTTTCTTATAGAGCAGTATCTCAAACTGGTCGTGGAGCTGATGTTCTAGCACGTGGTCCACTCGATTGATCGTTTCCTTGTCGGTCAGCTCTCCGAACATGAACGCACATCGGCAGGATTTCTGCATCACCTCAGCACGATTGTAGCCGGAGATCTTGCAGAATGCTTCATTGCAGTACACGATCGGGAAGTCCACGATCTGAGCATTTGCCAATAGGAAACTGCTATCGGCTGTAATCAACCAAAACAATAATCAGTTCCAGGTATGTGGAAGTTGTTATTATTTGTAATAGTAGTATATAATCAATCAACTAAGTAAATTTAATTAATTACCCAATTAACTACGTATATAAATAAATAAATAGAAATAGGTTAGGAAATTGATGAGGGATTGAAGATTTTTAGATATTTTTTCTAGAGGTAAAAGGAAAACAGAATAGAGAATTTTGGGAGTTGTTTAACCCTTAGAATAACAGGAAAATAGAGAATGGGATATATGGCAACAAGCACCTAACCATGTTAACGAAATCCCTCGGTTAATGTCTTCTTTTGTTTTGGTTGCTATAGATATTTTTTTTATGAGTTTCACTGGTAATTTTAACTCAGTGTGCATCCTGGTTAAATCTCTATTCTCTTCTACCTCATCGCTTATTTTCTATTCGAGTTTTTTTTGTTTTCCACTTGGCTGGTTAATAAATTATCCTTCATCTAAATGGCTCTACAAAAAGACCACCCTTCTATGTAGATAATTTAAATAACGTTTATATCCATACTTTATTTGCTTATTAACTTGAAAATCTCAGGTTCCCTATTACTGCTCTTAAAATCATTATATTCTTTATTAAAAGTCAGTTCAGGATTTCTCGTTTTTAATTTTAAAAATTCGAAATTTTTGATATTTTGTTGAAATTCAAGTTGGAATAGTGTACATCAGGAAAAGAGAGAAACTGTAGAACAGTGAGCAAATTCGGTGAGAGCAGCGCCCCTAAATAAATTATCCTTCCTGTGGGACTTTCCAGCTGAACTCTGGATGAACGTTGGCGAAGCGTACGAATGTGGCATGCATAAACCATACCGCTACATGTACGTTTACGCCAATGAGCAAATCCGCACAAATAACAAAGTCAAAGAACAGCATATCGTTTTCCCATTGCTACAAACCTCCTTGTCTTGTAAAGCTCTTAAAACAACGAAACAACAACTTAAGACAAGCCATGAAAAACATGTCTCTCAATTATAAACATGCAGGGGTGAGGTTTTAAAGAAGTATGAGCAGGACAATGTTTTTTTAAGAGCGGTATTTTTATTTAATGCATCCTACTTTGTGCTTAGCATTGTTTCGTATGTCT
>JASKGN010030920.1:0-12566 GCA_030556245.1 Falagria sp. GC000072 | reverse complement strand
CGTTTTCCCTACAAATCATAATATAATGTATAATTGCCACTATTGAGTCGCATTGAGATATCTTTTTTTTTGGTTTCGATTAGTAAGAAAGTGAGTGTAAGAAATAAAATTATGTATGCACCACAGTGGGAAAGTCCTATTTCGGACTTCAGACAAAAGCAATCCACAATTTCATCAGCCCGAAATGACTTACACACTTAGATGCACAATATACACAATATACAATAATGAACACCACTCGCGAGCTTTTGAATTTGTAAGATTGTGTGTGTGAACACATTTTATGTCCTCAAAACATTTCTTTCTTCACCTTCATCTTCGCTAAAGTCCACTATTGAACATATGCTTCTCCTAGTTCTCGCTATTCTGTGCTGAGCTGTGTTCATTCAGCTCAGTCCTTTTCTCACCCTCTCTACTAATTAATGTTACATATATTTCAATTTTTTATACATTTTTCGAATATTTCAAATCTTTAAACACCCTTTTAGCGAATTGCAATTATCACAAATTGAGTTATAAAAATAATATTGCAATTGTTATACCCCGTTTGGATTTCGATATATCTTCTGTATAAGTTAGTCCACTTATATTGACACCTATTATATTGACGTATTTTGACTTATTTTTTTTGTTCATTTGGTCTGATTATAGCGATTATAGTGACGAATTATAGAGCATAACCAATAACTGCTTTTTTTAAATTCTATTTCTTTTAAAATGACCCTGAATGGTTGGAGATCGTAGTATTTCTATTGCATATGCAGATATTATGTCCAAGTTTATCTATTGTCTTTTAATTTACGTTTCTGAAGTTTACGTAACTAGGTAGAACATTAACTCTAACAATGGCCAGAAAATATCTTTTAAACCTAAAAATTCCAGTTTCTGAAATTCTATAGTGAGCAATTTTAAATTAAATCGGTATTCTCATAAATAAGTAGTAATCAACTTAATACATTTTATTATATATTTTATCACTATAATTATTAATATTGAACTTCCAATATTAATCTGCACTTACAAAACGTATCCAGTGGTTAATAATACGGCAAAGAGTAATGAAAATTCGCACCGGGGATGCGAATAACCGGCGATAGTATAGTAATAATTTTTTTTATGACATTTTCAATATAATTTTGTATAGCTCAAAATTGGAAGTTGAATAATAAGTTAATACATAGTAATTTATTAAGTGTCCCAAATAAGTGTATATATTAATCTAATATTAGTTGAGATATCTCTCTCTCTCTATTCCTCTAACCGTTTGTAAAACTTCCGGTTATAATTAAAATGACCAAAATGCCATGTCCTTTCAATGTCATTATAACCGGTTTCCACTGTCTATCGATCTAAAAAAGTTTATTGAAATAAAATATTGTGTTAATAATAAAGTGTTAATAATATTGTGTCCATAATATTAAATTTGCAACGCTTATTTGTTAGGTTCTTCCTATAATTATCGGTCATAACTTTTTTATTTAAAAATTGCTATATCATAAAATTGATATATAAATATGGCTTGTTAATAAATTGGTTACATGCTGACATAAATTATAAAACATAATTATTCACTTATTTGTTCAACAAATATTCAAAAAATCTAATTTGCCAATGAGCAATCAAAATTAATAAAATGGGGAAAGCGCATGTAATTTTTTAATATTTTTTAATGAAAGAGCATACCAAATTATGCATTGTTGAATGTTTTTTGGATTTTTAAAAAAATTGCAAATGCCCTAAAAAAATTCATTAAATTCAAAAATTTGCTGTTGTGACGTAGTTGTTGGACGCGTCGTGATTGGTTATCCAGGGGCTAAATATTTAAATATTCAATATGGCACTATTATGAGGATTATGAAATGACAGGCTTACGGTTTGTTTACATGTCAGACTATCAAGATAGCGAGAAAGGAAATATGAAATGCACAAGTCGACCAATAGCGTGGCACCTGAAAATATCCATCCACGTCACGACCAAAAAATTTTAAATTTTAACTTCCAATAACTTTGCAAGAAAATCGATTAATTAGGAATCGATTTCGATTTATTGCCTTATTAATATTGTAGAATCGACCTGTGAACTTAGATTTGAAATTTATAATGCATGCGCGTTCCCCATTCACAATTATTGAAATTAACTATGGTTTATTTGTCGTAAAATATGAAAATTAAAAAACAGGAAATACATTAAAATAAAATTAAACCTAAATAATTACGAAAACAAATTTACTTCTGTAAATAAATTTGCCATTCTTTAAATATTCTTTACAATTTAAATATAATTGCGAAATCCTTTAAGCAAAATAATTCGACATAGAGTTAAAAGTATTTCTATTCGTAATGGAAATAATACATGTCACGAAACTTATATAATATAAATGTCCAAAAAGAAATTTTTTATTATTTCCTTGGATACATGCAATTATTCAAATATAATGGAAGTTTGCAACAATTTATCCAATCAAATCACAATTTCAAATTAGCGTTAATTTTTGCCTATCATGAAAATGTAAAATTACCCCATAATGATAGCGTTAAACAATTGACTACATTACAAGCACTGGTTGCCAATCAGGTTTTGTCTAATGATTTATGTTTCACCAATGTTTAATTTAATGATAATTGACCAAATTTAATGAAGGCGTATTTTGTCACAAAGAATTAAAGTAATTATAGAAATTTGTATTTTGAGAAACACGTGGATGTACCATTGATTTGCAAAAATGTAACGAGCGTAATTAATTATACTGCAAGTGTATGCAAATGTTAAGTGACAGGTAATACATAATAGTATAAGTTTTATTTGAGAAACTTATTGCACATGCGTAGATTGTTTTCATTAAAGATGCATATATATACACTTTCAGAGAAGTAAAAGTTATTCAAATTTATAAGTTGCATATCAATGGTTATATTCTATTAACAAAATTACTGGATCAAAACTAAAGTTTATTTGTGCGGGTATTGTAAGTGTTTTAAAAATGAAGAATAATATGAAGTGTTTAATGGCAATTATTTTATTTGTGATAACTGTAACGGAAGCTGATCTACGTATGATATATTTTTATTTATTATTTATTTTATTTGTTGCAAAAATTATTTTATAGTTTCGGATTTTTAATGGTTTCATTGCGATAATTGCGATAAGATCTTGTAATATAATAAAATAGAGCCTGGCTTAATTTGTTATTAGAAAGGTTTATGCATTTTGCAAACAATTTTTCAAGGTGAGTTGTATTTAAGCGGTCTAATATTCAATGATTCTCGCATAGATCCAACTGGATTTAAACATTGTAATTTTGACTGTTGACTATAAGGTATCGGTTCAGAACAGTAAAAGCAAAAAATTGATTTTATACTGATTTTTGATATTCATAATTATATAGACTTATATTCTACGGACAAAAGAAACTCATACCTGTTTTCCAAAGTGCACATGTTTTTCAAAATTAATTTTGAAGGCTCATCTCTTGGAGATGGGCTCATGTGTCAATATTTTGACAATTAATGGATTTTTCATTTATTTTAAAGCGTCAATAAATCCAAAAAAAAATATATAGAATTTAGAACGACATCGAAGAATAATTTTAATAAAGTCGTACATTTAAAAAATATATTTTTATCAATTTTTTCAACTCTTTTATATTTTTTATTAATTAAATAAGCAGTTTTATATTTTATGTTTTTCAATATTATTCAATGGTAAAATACACCATGTATATTCTCGTGAGAGCCGTGAACAAGTTCTATAATAAATGTTTTCAGTTTTTTTAAAGTTTTTTTTTACTTCTAGAAGAGTTGTTACAATTCTCTAAGTTGCTTGAGTCAATCGAATGAATCAAGTATATTGATGTGATATTTTAGATCTTCAATTATGCTTGATTCAGTGATTGATCGTCTAGGGAAACATTTATACATACTCTGTTTAATAATATTGAACAGAGTATATAATAATCATATTATGATTATTACTCTTCTATGTATATTATATCAAATATGATTTTAAAATCTGATTAACCCATTTTGAAAAACATGTAACGATATCGAAAATTTCAATTATTTTCCTAAACTCAATAGTTAAGAGAAAAGTGATAAATATACTGCAATAAAATAATTAGTAATAATAAAACGGGATTATATCATTATTTATATCAGTGGTGTGCAAATTATGAGGGTTGCAAAATTTTTAAGTTTTATAAGTACAGTATGCTCCGCTTATTCTCGGTTCATTTTTCCTTAAAATATTTTTTTTTCAAATTTTTTGATATTTTTTAGGGAAAACTTGTTTCTTTGAAATTATGAATCTTAGTAAGCATTCAGGCCACTAAAACCGGTATGGAACTCCAGTCTGTATTCAAAAACCACTAAGATCTGACTCTTTCAATCAAATGTCAAATCTGTACTCTTGTATGGCTGTAAAATCTGGAAAATGCCTAAACGCCTCGAGGAGAAACTCTAAATAAATTTTTTGTCGGTTACGCAAAACCTTCAAAAATACTGTGTCTGGCATTAATACTTCTGACAATTTCTACCAATTATTAGGTTTGTTCCAACAAGCAGTCAAACTGATTTGAAACTATCATTCGCATGTGCAGTTTGAAAAAAGCCTTCAAAAAATCAAACTGCGCTTGCGCATCACAGTTTCAAACCGTTTCAAATCAGTTTGACTGCCTGCTGGAACAAACAAATTATAGAGTTTTGTCATATACATATGGCATATAAATAAATGAAATGAATCTTTTTTGTATATTATAATGAATTTTATTCAGTGAAATAAAAACAAAAGCGCAAAATAATTCAAAGTCTCTGTGAACATTTATCAGGGGGTTCGCCAAAAAATTTTTCTGTGTTGATATATACTATATGTATGATATAAATGTTATTTACTAGTATATAATATCCATAATTAAGATTAACTTGTCATTTAAATTAAAAAATGAATTCCATTGTATTAAGGCCGTTTTACACTGTCACTAATTTGGTAAAGAATTATTTATCAAAAACTAAAACCGCTTCACACTGCGGTAAATAATGACATTAAAACAAAACATTTGTTTGACGTTTGTATTGTTTGAATGTCACTGTTTCCTGTAGTATGAAGCGGTTTTAGTATTTGATAAATAATTCTTTACCAAATTAGTGACAGTGTAAAACGGCCTTTACAATACAAAAACCACTACGTATCTGTCACATATTTATATTTTGTTAAATCTTCACAATATACAGAATTATATTAATAGTATATTGTTAACCGGTTAACAGATGGCAAATTAATAATGTATAAATTTGCTTCACCCGCCTAAGACTTTTTTTCGCAATATTCTTTTCGAGATTAGGCAGGCAATGCAACAGTACCAGTGACTTTCATATAAAATTTGTACTGTATTGAATGGATTATTAGAAATATTAATTGAAAATATTCTTCTAATAGATAAGAAATGTATAGGGTAGTCAACGTTGCAATGTAATTGCTTATTTAAATGTGAGACAGCCCTAGCTTGAGTCATTTTTCATAGCTCAAAAAATAATTAATTACTCTCCAAGTTGGGTCGATTCTCGCATTGTCAAGCTTAATATTGGATACGTAATTTAACTTTGCCACTGAAGCCGCTCTTAAAAACTTCAGTTTTATTAGTCAAATCGTAAATTTCAGCGGAACAATGTTACTTAATTGCGAGAATCGTCTCTCCTTGGAAAATAAGTAAGCTTAACAGGTCTGGAGATTGTTGTCTTCCACATTTAAATAACTAATTTCATTAGAACCCTGACTGCCATATAAATTTCGTATCTACTTTTATCTAGTCTATGATTAAACACATAAGTGTTTTACTCTTAAAAAAATATATCACAAAATATTGCTCTTTCCATGATAAATTTTGGCGCAAATCCATTGACATGAATATCAATTAATTTATTAATTTCTATTATTTTTCTTGCAGCATCGTATATAAAGCCATGTAAGAGGTCTGATCCTAAATTCCAAGAGTGTGCGTTGCAACGAGGGAGAGAAGCTCTTCCCTTTATTGTAAAAGGTAATTGTTTTAAACTTAATCAGGAAAGCGTTTTATTACTAAAGCAAGCATAACTTATGTATTCGAATTTATAAAGTTTTAAGTTTTTTTATTGTCCCAATAATTATTATTCATTATAGTCATTATTTGTGCTTTTTTGCAATGCATAATTCAATTGCAAACATGTTATGCATTTAACCTATTGTAAAATAGTTTCCTACATATTTTATTACAACCGATATTATCTTTCTTAATCATTGAATAGTAAATGAGAAGAAGTAATAAAATTGTACAAAAAAGATAAAATAATCAAATCCTGCTAAGAGACAATAGAAAATCAGAAATGATAAATTAATAAAATAATATCAATGCAATAGATGAAACTTCTTCAAATATTCTAAAATCGAGTAAAAATAAATTACGTTTAACATAACTAAAAATAGTATATTATATGCAAATCAGTATGTTTGTCACAAATTCTAAATTTGTTACTATATTGTACTAAAAAACTAGCTTTTTCGGGTCAAGAAATATAATATAAAAATTTATGTACTTAACTACATTTTTGGGATAACAAGGAAGATTACCAGTATTTTCACCACAAACTATTTAAAGTTGCACCATACTGAATTTTCGTTTTATACGTTTTTTAATGTTAAAACATAATACAAGTCGTTAAAACCTTATTGCTGTGTCTACCGGAATTTTCTAAAGAAAACTACTTTAAAATAGGGTTAAAAGCATAGGCAATTGAATCCTTGAATAGTTACGCCACTGTATAGAATATACACAAATAGAAATTAAATTAATGCACAAAAAAATAATAGAAAAATAAGAAATTATGGCACGAGAAAGTAAGTGATTACAAATTAAACTAAACTTAAACGTCGTCGACACTGTTTAACAAAATAAATTTGTGCAAATTTTCCTGGTCTATTTCTGAAATGAGAAATAAAAAATTCTGTATAACATAAAATAAGACAACGCATGCCCACTAAACAGTTTCATTACCTTTCTAGAACTGCTTCTTGGAAGGAACCTATTGTTGTTACTTATATAATATACATATACAGTTTAAATACCGCTGGCCTACAGTGAATATGTTTGCAGTGAATTATTATTTATAAACTTTTTCAACTGCCAACTTTATGACCTTTTACCTGTATTTATATTACCCTTACTACGCACCCTTCAATTTTATGACCTATTTCAACTGCGCACTTTTAATTGTGGAACATGTTTCAACAGCACACTTTATGGAATTTCTTTATTAAGATTGCCTGTGTATTTCTTTCTTTTTTGACACCCACAATTTTCGATGTATGGATTTTATGACCTGTATTATTAGTTTTCAAATTATTACCTATGTTTATGAAGAAAGAGGCTAGTCAGTTCTCATAACATGCTCGCTTTGTAATTGAGCTGTGGTGACAACAACGACAAAAATAGAAAATAATTATATTAAATGTAAAAGAAAAATACTTTTTTACTAAATTTTAATAATATAATAATTAAAAAATTAGATAAATAAAAAAAGTAAACAAAAAAATTAAAAGTAAAATGCTGGGACCCATCTCCCTACTTTCAGCACAAGATCCACGCGCTCTACAATATTTTTCAAAATATGCGCATATATATGTACTTAATTATGCCTATATATGCAAATATATATGCAAAATATTCATGATATATGCTCATTTTTAGTACAAAAACACACATTATTCCATGTTTCTATCTAAGTTTATTAATTATAATATAACTAAAATATTTTAGACTTATTACTAATAAGTCTTTAAAAATAAATTTTAAGGGAGAAGAGACTTTATTTAACGGATATGGTTATGTACTTTAGCTACATTACTAAACTCTCAGCCTTATTTACCTTAGTTATAATAGTAATGCGACGATAGTAGCAACTCTGTATGAAAATCAATTAATAGAACCCAAAATTATAATAAGCCAGGTAAGAAACTCACAAAGTGCGCAGTTAAAACATTTAATGCTCAGCTCAAGAAAAGCATATTATTCAACCATAATAAACTAGCTAGATAGAAGACACGAAAAGTGCGCAGTTTAAGATATCGCCCGTGATTTAATAATGTTCAAAGTTCAAACTATACATTTTTATATTATATTTTATATATATATTTAAATATGAAAATGAAACTATACATGGCATGTTAGAATTTAAACTAATTTGTTATTTTGTTTGAAAAATAGGAGATAAAAGTATAAAGTTAATACCCCTGGATCCATTTACCATACCAGAAATTAAAATTGAAACCAGCGGGTTACATATTAAGCTTAAAGACGCTAAGCTTAAAGGATTATCTTTGATGCAGCTAAAAGATTTAAAGTAAGTGTTATACATGAAATTATGTACAGTATTTAAAACAAATTGCCCTGTTTGATTTGTTAATGGAAAGTATTGCAAATTAAATAGTTAATTATAATTCAGTTTGATAATAACTTTGTGTACTTATAAAAATAATTAATTTTTTTTGGGTAGATTTGATGGTGATAAACAATTCTTAAATTTGGAATTCTTATGTACACGATTTGATCTGAATGGAACATATAATGTGAGTGGACAACTTCTTGTGCTTCCAATCACAGGACATGGAGATTTACAAATAACTCTTTGTACGTATGCCACATTTTCTTTTATAACAATGTAAATAATTACATTTTCGTTTTAGTTAATACAACAGTTAAATATGGATTCACTTTTAATTTAACTTCAAAGGAAGGTAAGGAGTATGTGGTACCTAACGCTCCTTACGTTGTTTTAAGTCCCAAGAAATCAGTTTTTAACGTGGAGAATTTATTTAATGGAGATCAAACACTAGGTAATTACAATTTAATTATTGCTTCATTTATAATTATCTGTTGTGATGATTTTAGGACACGAAATGAATAAGTTTTTCAATGAAAACCAAGATGTTATGATTCAGGAACTTGCGCCAAGTGTTAGCCAAACGGTCTCTGCTCTTGCTGATGATATTGTCAAGAAAATTCTGACACCTTTTCCGTTAGACGAACTCATACTTCCTTAATTTTATTTTTATTGTATTTATATATTGTAAGTTTGTTCAAATTAGTAATTGAAAGTTGGTTAAAATAATTGAATATTTAATTCTTTTGTAAATTATATTTTTGTAGTTATATCCGCACTCAAGACCGTGCGCAAACGTTACTTTTACCATTGATCACGTAATACGTAATATATAGTATTACTTGATTAGGAATTTTACGCATTGTCTTGGGAATGCAAACTTATAACAACTTTGTTTCTAACACTGAACTGATTTGAAAAAATTTTGCAAAGCAGATTGAAAACTTGCAGGAACAAAGATAGACTATATAATTATAAAATTATAAAATATATATTAAAAATATATATAAATATATAATTATGTATAGTTGCCTATCTAATAATAAACACTATTTTAAATATTAATTACGAAGTGATTAAACAATTAATAATAATTAAGTAAAGACACATTCAAAAAATAATAACATGGTAGTGACATGAATAATAATATAGTTTTATAATTATAAAATTATAAGACATTTCATATTATACATAATTGTAATTACTTTGTAACGACATTAAACTAACCTTTCTAACTTGGAAGCAGCGAAATTAACAATTAAAAATAATGCAAACAAAATTGTAGACAAGCTTTTATTTTTGTTTCACAATAATTTTAAAGAAGTAAAAAAACTATTTGTGTATTAGTTTTTTAGTTTCTTTTTTAATAAAAATAAATCCCATAATTATATTTGTCAAATTATTACATGTTTTAGTAAATTTTTGGCAAACAGGAAGTTAAATTATTAACTTTAAGGAACAAACATTACTTAAATACACTTTCATGTCTTCATAAAATTAAGAATATTATATGGCATTTCCGCATTTACTATATTTCAATACCAGTCCAAACATGTTTCACTTCCACTAATAAAGAATAGAACTCGCTAACACACCAATAATCGATTCAACTTTTTTTTTTGATTTTGTTATGGCTGGAATCAACAGAAATTATGGAAATATATGACTTCCGTCATTAATGTCTTTAAATTGTGGATATTAAGTTCAAGGATAAAATTTTCCTACGATTTGGTTTCTATAAATACGAAGAAGCAGTTACTAAGGATGAATAAGTCTCGGGACACCATTGTTAAACCATCATTATGAAGTCATTAATTTTAGTTTGTGTTCTTTGTGTATCTGTGTATAGTGCTAAATTGCGTAAGTAATTAGTATTGAGTTAGTTTTATATTTAATAAATAAAAGGTTAAATACTATTATTAAATTTTAACAAATGTAATTTTATATTTTAGCCAGCTATCTTAAAAAATGCAAACTTGAATCAAACAACGCGCAATGCGTAATTGAAAATGGACATGCGGCAATTAAAGAATTATCTAGAAATGGTAAAAGATTGATTTATTAAATAAATTTGAATGTAGTTTTAAATAAGTTATTAATAATTTCCAATTATTTGTAAATAGGTGAACCAAAGTTTAAGTTACCAGTTTTGTCTCCAGTCCGAGTGAAGCACATTAAACTTCAGGCTACTCCAGAATTATCAGTTAGTCTCGACGAAGTTGATTTTACAGGATTTCAAGATATGCAACTCGTCAAAGGAACGTATGTTTTTTCTTACCTTTTCTGTAATGAATTTGTTTTCAAGTTGAAATTAATCTAAGCTGATCTAAGCTACAAACTTTAGAAATTTGATATTTTCAGAATGGATAAGAACGGAATAAATTTTTATGCAAAACTAAAGAAGATGGCTATTAATGGTAATTACGATTTAAGTGGCAAAATTCTTGTGCTACCAATTAAAGGAAATGGCGTTGTAAACATTACTGGAGGTATGTTATTTTAAACATCTTTAGAAAAATTATTTTGTATTGAATTATTAAAAAATATATTTAATTTTTTCTAGTGGAATTTGATGTTGATTACACCGCCAAGTTCACGACAGAAGAACGTAAAGGAAAGAAATACTTTAATATTAAAGATGAAGACAGCACCTTGAAAATCCTAGATATTGAGCATATTTATTTACACTTTGATAATCTCTTCGATGGTGATGAACGCTTGGGTACTGAAATGAATAAATTCTTGAATGAGAACTGGGTGGAAGCATTTGCAGAAGTAAAACCTGCTATCGAACAAGCAGCGGCTTATTCCATTGTTAATTATTTTATTAGAACATATTTGCATTTCATTCCAATTGACGAACTGTTTGATAAATCTTAAATTTTGGATCAAAATACATTATAAGTTAAACTTGTGATTATTAGGTTTTTAGCTGATGCAATTAATTTTTTAATAAATGTGTTTTAATAGAATTATTACTTCATAACCTTTATTGAATTTGTGATAAGTAGGGACCGGAAGCGCCTAAAAGTTGACAAAAATTTAGTTTTACAAAAGTGGCATATATTAGAAAAGGAACATCATGTGTATTAATATGTATTAATATAATATAATATATGTATTAATATTTTATTTATTTACAAATATGTGCAATTTATTTAATATGATTTCCTATAATAACTATTTGTTAAAATTGTCTATGATGATAATCGTAAACTGCGTAAGATATACTCATTAACTTTGCAAAGCATCCTATATCCATCATTAATAATATTATTATAATTAAATTGTTTTGACATAATTTAATATTATTTTCTTGCGTCACTTAGAAACAAGTTTTGAGAAGCAAATTATTCTATACCAACTGGTTATTGTAGGTTGAATGTATAGATTTATAATATTCAGCCATAGTCTCCTTTAAGTTTTGTCCTTGTAATTTAAAGCAGATATATAAGAATCATAAAATAATTAATTTCATAAAGTAATTAATTATCTGGGAATAGTACATTTCGAAATGTATATTAAATCGATATATGTACTTAATTTGTAATTTGGTTTTAAATCAATGAATATTTGATTAATATCACTTTGGTGATAATTCATAAATTAATATGAATACATATTAATATTGAATAAATATTAATATTTCGACATACAATTGACCACCCGATCGCCGGAATTCGAACTCGGTCGGCTCTTTGCATTTTCAGTGTGATGCTCCACCAACTCTACAAACTCGGCATTTCTTTTGCAGTGTATTATGATTATGTATATCCATTATTAATTGTGAAGCTTAAGTTAGATTTAATCGGAGTATCTTTAATTTTGTATGCTAATTTACATTTTTCCAGTTTTTTTCAACATGACAAATAATTGATATGAAAAATAAATAAGCTTTTTAATTTTTGTTTTGTAACCTAACCAATTTAATAATGAAAATAAAAAAATACTAGTATATTATTTGATGAGCGAGCGTGAGTTGCTGTTGCCCGCGCAGGTTGCATTGCGACCCGAGCCGTTGGCGAGGGGAGTAAGGAAAGTAACCTAAGCGGGTAACAGTAATCCAAAGATTTTAAGTATATAACTTATATATACTTAAAATCTTTGGTCCCTACAAGTAAGGTGTGGCGCAAAGATGGCCGACACTAATAGTCTCATCA
>JASKGN010030867.1:0-11803 GCA_030556245.1 Falagria sp. GC000072 | reverse complement strand
TTTTGTTATCAATTTCCTGAAAGTGCTATTTTAAAGTTTGTTTTTGAACTGCTAGGTTGCCAAATCAATTTGAACGGTTTCGTAACCAATGATAAAAAATTGACAAATAATTTCATGATAATACAGATTTTACAAGCGTTAAATATTTTACGGCGGTTATGTAATCTGACCGTAAGTTTCATGAATTCCAGCATCAGTATGAAATGTAATTCATAAAGTGGGTCGTAAAAAATTTTAAAATCAAGGTACTGCCGGTTCTGGACTCGGTGTTTCTAAAAAGTTTTAGAAACCCTGATTTATCATATCAATTTGTTTAATTAAATAATATATAGATATTTACAACATATGTTGTATAACTTTTAACAAAGAAATAAATACATATCAAAATATGTTTTTGATTTATGCTGGAATTCATGAAACTTACGGTTATGTCAGATTACATAACCGCCGTAAAATATTTAACGCTTGTAAAATCTGTATTATCATTCATGAAATTATTTGTGGGTATTTTAATAAAACATAAAAACAACAGAAAATAGAAAGTACCTTGACACAATTTATGCCAATTCGGTAGAATCAAAAATCCCCATCCAACAAAAATCACAAATTTCATCAAGCAGATTGCGAGTTTAGTTGAATTATTCATTTTGTCAATCTATGACATCAGTGCAACAACAAACACCATCAATGTAACTAACAATCATTTGTCATCAGTTTTAAATTAAACCGCTTGCAATAAATAAAATTATTGTGTTGTCAAGTTCTCTCCGGATTTGCACGTGGCAATAGTTATAAATATAAAAGTAACCACAAAGAAAGGAATGAACTAAAACCGAGTAAGTTATTAAGATAAAATTTTTATTTTTCCATTAATGATAACAACAAGAAATTACTTGTGTAATTACCTTATTTTTATAAATTAATTATAATACAATAAGTTAGTAAATTTTAAATAAATATTATATAGTTAAAGTTTTAATAGTCATTCCTTAAAGTATAAACAGAATAATTATAAACACAATAATAATAATTTGTATTATTTTATATTTATCAATAGATAACTGTAGCCACTTTACAAAATGACACATATACCTTGCCATATTTTATGAACTCCTTACCACACTAGTTTTCTTATCATATCGTTAATTATGTTTCAACAATAAGTAATAAGTACGACTTGCAAACTTAATTACATTCCGGTTTGTTTCAGCAAAAAGCATATTTAAGCAAAGCAGATATTCAAATTACACTACACGAGTACAGTACTTGTAACACTTGGTACTAATATTATAAAGCAATAAATCAATATGAATCAAGCAATTGTCTTTTTATCTTGCGTTTTGGTAGTTATTGCTTTTGTGGGTCCATCTCTTGGGTATAATACAGATCCTAAAATAAGTAAGTTTGTTCTTATATTTAAATTTGATGTAAAATATTTACAACTTTTTAAATTATGTTTTATGATAATATTTTAGAGGAAGCTGTAGAGAATTGCGCCCTGTTTGGTGGTACATGTGCAAAACAATGTAGCAGTGGTCAGTATCGAGTCGACAATGATGAAACTCGACTATGCGCTGGTCATACCTTAGGGTTTACAAGTTGTTGCAACAATTGTAAGTATAATTTGCTTTTCAATTCTCTGTTTTTTTGTACTTTATTGATATTGCTATATCAAATTAATCTAATCTCTTTTATATTAGTCGTTACGATCATATCTGTAATTTTCATATGTGTTATATTCATCTATTTTGCTTTTCAGTTCCAACTAATAAACAGTGTAAAAGGACCAAAGGAGGAGAATGTAAAACAGATTGTAATGGAATCCATGAAGAAGCAGACGATTGCAAATCTCTTGGCAGAACATGCTGCGTCTACGTTGTTTAAATTGCTACAGATTTAATAAAATAAGATAACTTAGGAAGAAGTAATTTTCACACTATTGACAATATGTTTAGGTTTTTTAAGGATCAAGAATCCTCTTTTTCCGATTTTAGTAAATTGTAACTTACATAAAAATAAAATAAATCTGAAAAACTTTCAACCAATCCATGAATGTAATTACTATCACGTTCAATTTCGGGATTCGGGTTTAATTAATGAATGCAATAACGTGCATTGTCATTGCTCATTATTATTGAAGCACTCCATATAAATGTACTTCCATTCAAAAACCACATCATGTTTTAAATTTGATAAACTTGATTATAAAACTATTGAAGTGCAGGTGACTTTCACTGATTAAGTGTCAAGTACTATTAAAAATGTTTGAGATAAAAAAAATTTCTAAAAGGAAAAATATTTGCTCAAACCAATAAGACAACAGTGGAAATTTTCATTATATCATATTTCCTGCTGACATAAAAGTAAGTAAAAAATAATGTAAGATACAAAATGCATATTCCATAAAAAGTACATACTTATCGTTGGCTCGTGTTTCTTAAAAAAGTCTGCTTTGTGCGAAAAACAAATCCGGTCTGACAGGGTCGTCTTAAGATATTTTACTTTGCTTACTAAATAAAATAGAGAATTTTACATTACAAACTGAAATACTCTACACATTCCCATCAAGTAAAGGATATAGTCTGTTTGTCTTATTTGTTAAGGCTACCCTAAAAATTCAATTTTATTTTTTAAATCTCATTCACTCTTTATGGAAATACAGAAATTACAACATTCTGTCAATTTCGTTTGAAAATTCGTATATAGGAAAAAATAAAAATAAAGAAAATTTAAAAATTTACGGATAAGTATTTTCGTTTCACATTATTATGAAATTTTTTTGTTTGCTTCATCATTTAATTATTGGTTTTTCTTTAAAAATGGGGATAATTGTTTTCGCCATCTCTCTCGTAGAGCGGATCATAAATTGCAATTTGAGCAGCAGTCATAGAAGTCATAGCCAAGTAATGAAACTATTCTTCAAAGTTTGAACATATTGTGGATGATTTCAATATAGATGGCGCCACATTACAAACTTCAATTTTGAAATATTTTAAAAGAAATTTACCCTAAATTTATAATCGATCTTCGGAATAATAGTAGGTGACACACTTTTAGAAGCTTTCCCAGGACATGATTCACATACTTTTTCAACAGTAAACTATTATTTGTTGTAATTGATATATGAATTATATTTTGTCTTATCAAATGTTCGAAAATGAGAATTGTTGAGGAATAAAATGCAGGGATCCGAAAAAATCTGAATAATTTCCTAAAAAATAATGGCATTCAATTTATATTTATTTGGTCTTAAACACGTTTAACTGCCGTTTTAGTTTTTGAGATATTATTTTTGTAGTTTAGAATTTTAAGTGACTCGACAACGTTGTCTATCCTATACCGGTATAAAGTATTACATATATATCACATGGACTTCACACTGGGGAACTGCTTGAGATTCCCAGAGCAGAAAACTATAAGGACATGGTTGAGGATATGTTGTCTTCGTATCACAAACGTGGCAGCAAAATGTCCTTAAAGATCCACTTCCTACACTCCCACTTGGATTCCTTCCCTGAGAACAGCGGTAAGGTTAGTGATAAGCAAGGTGAGCAATTTCAGCAGGACATTTCAACAATGGAGAATCTACTCCACTTCTATGTTAGTTGACTACTGTAGGAGCGGTGAGCATGGAATGTTTAAGTGAATTGTGTTAATCTACATTTTTATTTTATTTGCAACTACCTTGTATTTAATATGTTGCAGCATTTGCTCACAATTAACTTAAAATTAAAAAATACGTATCTATACTCCCCCCATCATGGTTGAATTAATTTAAATCAAATTTTAAAAAAATATTGATCTAAAACTAAATCAACCTCTGTGCAGCGGCACTTTTGTGTTCCACGAAATTTCTAAAAGTGTGACTCCAAATTTTAGATAAGAATACATATAATAATGTCAATATTATTAAATAATGTGATATAAAAAGAAGTATTTACTTTTAACAGGAATAGATATTTAAATCTATAATAAAAAATGTATACTATTTCAATATTTGATTTGCAACAACATTTGCAATATTATTTTATTTCGCACATTTAAAATTAAATAAAATTAAATAAAATAGTTTACGCAGTATGTTCTAGGTAACCAAATATTTTTTAAACTCATCTTTTTCTTTGGAGAAAACTTGGAGAATCACTGATTTAAATCAAAAATATATTTTAGTAATTGAATCCAGTTATAGTGACTAAATTGTTTTAAATTACTTTAATTTGTTTATGTTCTGTGTCGTTATTACTTATTAATTCGGTCGTTTATATATATTTTATTATTTTCCCACCTATGGTACTCATGTTTTGATTGACAAAATATATATTTCTTTAAAATTATAATTGATTAACAACACGAAAATATATACTGCAAGTCTAAAATATAGCTTAATGTTTGGTATTTTAAACCAATAAAAAAAATCTGATTTAAATGCAATCCTGCCCACTAACTAAAATATGTAAATTTAAGAATAGTTATACGTGGTCCATACTAGTACCAAAATTCCATACAAGTCAAATCGTTAAAAGTTAGACCAGCACAATTGTCATTTATCCAGGATTTGAGGAAAACCGGAACTTTGTGAAACTCAAGTTTACAAGTTGAGCACAACACGTACCACCCACAATATGTAATGTTCAAGTGTTCAGATGCTGTAAACCATTAGTTTCTTGGCTTTAATTGAAGTCAGTTTTAACTTAGCTACAATAGGAACTATGTATTTGAAAGGTTTAATTTGTTGGAAAGCTACAAAAGCTACCAATATAAAGTCTTAGATAAAATGTAATTTTTAATGTGAAAATCTTCAATGTGCTCTTACTGACTTTTCTGGATTTACTTTTCGCCAGTGAATAATTATATAGTTAAGACTCACACGAGATAAGGTGAACTAACAAATACAGAGTGGTCAGAAACAAACGGAAACGATTGTCATAGCATTATTCCGCGAGTTTTTCTGAGTAAGAATCCGAAAACAAAATTGTCCTAGGACCTCCAGTTTTGTCGCAAAAGTATTTCAAACTTTCACTTTTTTAAGTAGAAATACGTTGTTTTGGTAAAAACTTTTTTTACATATTACTTCTATGTTCTTTCGAGATCACATTTCCAAAGTTTCATTCTGTTTAGTCATTGGGAAATGCCTTTTTCATTGTCCGATACGTTTTTTTTCTAAAAAATAAGTATGACACCATTGCAAAAGCAAAATCGGTAACTATGGAAAAATTGCCACATATATTATTACTTTACATGAGTTCTGCGACGGTCTCATGGGTCGCAGAAGGGTAGTTTTTCTGATTCATACTAAGAAAAATGCAGACAATGTCACTACGGAAAGCGTTTCCGTTTATTTCTGACCACCCTGTATATACATAATTATAGTTGAACATTTTTAAGGTATTTTATCGGTTATTTATCAAAACTACTTTAGGTTTGCTCTGCAATTTCCCCAATATCTTAATGTTGTACTTTACATATTTTTATTCGATTAAGAAATTTTGTTTTTGTGTAATAATACATTGTCCCCATATTTCTACACTATACTAATTAAATATCAAAATTTGTTAAATTTACTTAGGTGTATTCTTTTACCCTGTGTAATTTAGTTGCTGCTTTTGTTATATGCCTTGACTTTTTAACCCGAGTATACCAAAATAAGTCAAGAAACAAATTCTATGGTCAATCAAAAGGAACTAAAAATGTCAAACTTATTAGAGTATTACGTACATATAATCATGGTCGATTATCACAAGTTACAATAAGTAAATACATCCAACAAGTTGCTATATTTAATGTATGAATGCCAATTTTTTATTTATATAATATTTACCTTCAAAATAAAACGAAAAATAAAGTGTATAAATGCAATTTTGATTATAATTAAATTTAAAACCAATCAATCAATGAATGTAATGAATTTCACGATCAATTAGGGCACCTTGACATAGGCAAGTGCAACTAAGATGTTCTAATTAAGACATGCGATCATAATGTACTTCAACGTAAATAGACATTCATTATAAGACAAAATTGTCCTTTACATTAGCTAAGTACCGGAGTAAAACTTTCTAGAGTGAGCTATAATTAAATTATTCAAGTATGACGTAAATTTAAATTACTATTCTTGCTCAAAATATAAAATGCATGTAAAATTCAAATACCGATAATTACAACAAAGAAGTTTTCTTTGAGTTAATAAGATGATAATAAGTGACAGTTTACAAAATTCCTGATTTCCTGATGGAATACAACCTACTCAAAAAAATATATGTAATATAAAATATTCATATTAGACATGTTTTTTTTCATATGGAAAAACAATGGGAAGAATCAAATCCTATTTTCCTCCTCGACTCGCATGACTCCTCAAGATCACAAATCTCTCTCGTCTTATCTGAGGGAGATAAAGTCAAGAGGATTTAGGATTTGTTTATATTTGTGAACTCCTCCTATGTTATACCACAACTGTCAAATAGTACACAAGTCAAAGCAACAAAAGGTTAAGCCAACATGATTGTCAGTTATCCAGCGTTCGCGGGAAAACCGGAACTTTGAGAAACTTGAGGTTTCAAGTTGAGAAGTTGAGAGCAACACATACAATTCGCAATATGTAATCTTGAGGTTACTATAAACCATTATTTGTTTCTTAGCTTCCAGAGTTTAAGGAAAGTCACTTTTATTAGCTATTCAACAACGGAAATTATTTCAAAAGTTTTATTTTTGATGGCAAAGAAAGATGGTGGTATATGTTAATATAGGCAACCCAAAAATCTAAACGTTACATTTTCGCTTTTTATAAAAAAAGTTTTAATTTATTTACTTGAGACCATATAAACGTCTTCCTTCTGTTTTCATAAAAATAATGTGCTATAAATATTTATTAAAAACTACATCGTTGTATGTTATTAATTAAAATGTTGTGAAAAACAAGTTGCCTATATACATATTTGCATATAATGCAGAAGCTTGAAAATTGCATTTAAAATATAATACAATTAATTATTTCTAAAACAAATGAATACTTGTTGTGAAAAGTTATTTTTATCCTGATGAATAAACTATGAAAATCAATTGATGCTATTTTTATCCCAGTGAAACACACTGACGTAAAATAGTTATATCGACGTACACTCGAAGTATCTTCACATGAAAAACTAGGATAACACAATTTAATAAAATCGATTAAACTAGCTTGTGTGTTATTCATATCAAGTGTCATTCATATACTTCATAAAAGTTGTAATGAAAATTTTAATTACTTATTCTCTCAAAGTTTTATTAAAAATTGTTAGTAAATTTTTTGTACGGCCCGGTGCCGGGTCGCACACTTTGGGAAACGCTGTCATAGGTCCTCGAAAAAAGGAGCATGCGCCAGGTATGGTGCAAACACACAACCTTCGCTCTCATATTTCCTCTCGCTAACAAAGGGATAATAAATCCTGGAACACTTTACATTTCATGCTATTCACATTTTATTGATTTGGAGGTATTAGTTTAATCCCTTGGATCGGTAGAGTTTATTAAAAATTTATTTGACAATTTTATGATTTTTAAAATTTATTTTTAAATAAATTATTATTTTTTTAATTTAAAATTGGAATTAAAAGGGAAAAATAAATTTAAATAATTTCTATTTAATTCTTAAAAATTATTTCAAATTGAATTTTATATAAATATATAGCAAAGACAGATTAGTGAATGTTTCAACAAGAAAACGCAAATTTTAATAAAACATCATAAACGTCAAAGTTAAGCAGTACGTAGAGTGCTAAATTTCCAATTAAACTTCTAGACACTTTCTTAATTCAAAGTCAAACAAGAATTTCCAGCAGCAATTAGTTACAGAAAATCAGAATCCTTATAATGTACAAAATTTAAATTAAATTTGAAACTAAATTTACATAATAAAAATGAATTCAAAATATAAGATTATTTCTAAAGGAAACAAGCAATTTTTAATTAATCAGTATTTTAATTAATACTTATTACCGTAATATTACAAAATTTAATTAAGTAATAAAACAAAATATAAAAATCCAAAAAGTTCGCATTAAAAAGTATTCAAAGTTATAAGGTAATATTTAAGCTCCGTATTCATTCTCTGTTTACTTAAACGAAAGAAAATGTACTCGTTTCCTCCAGATTTCCACACATAAATCCCTTGGTGTTCGTGCTCATTAAACTAATAACACCTAAAGCTTCTAGCATCAGAAAGCATTCACAACATTTGCTTCATCTCTTCGTATTCCTTTGAAACGAAGGAAATTCGGGAAATTCCAAAGCGTAAAAGGACCACGATGTAACAGTCTAACGATAAATATGAATGAACTCAGACATTGATGAAAAATCACCAGAAAAAGAAACAAGAATGGAATGGAAAGTCTGCACGTCATCAGCTCTCAAATTGAGACAGAAAGTCAGCAGACGTCTAAATTAAAAATTGTTTGGAGTTAAAATTAGATTTTTCAAGTTTCCTTTAACAAAACAACAAGAGAAAATCCGGCGACGTAGTTATTGAGATAAAATACGATAAAATTATTCTTTAATAGAATTGCGAAGCGAAGTTAAACGAAAAAGAAAGAAGAAAACAAAGCAAACAAACAAATAAGCAAGATATATTTAATAAAGGTGTGATAACTGTCAAAAACAGTGGAAGTTAAGTTATAATAACAACATATTGATATTGTTCCAAAGTCAATAATATATTTATTATGTATGAAATGTGTCAATTTATGATTGTAATCAATACTTAATAATAATTAAAACAACACGTCTGCATAGTTGAAAACCGCGAACCAAAACATATTAAACTTTCAGGTGTTATGACCTTTATTGAAAAACAGCATATCCTTCCACTTTCCATTTACTCAGCCAGTGGATCAATATGTGTCCACTAAATGAACTTTCCAGAATTAGTTTTACTTGAATAGTTTTTAGTTTAAAGTGCACTTCTGTTTGTGTTCAGGTGTAATATAATTGGTTTTAAATCAATATGAACGTAATCAAACAAATTAAACACATCAATAAATAATATTAGTATAAATTGAATTTATTTTTCATTTACTAATAGCTCATATAATATTTGATTTCGAAATTATTATTTCTTTGTAATATTATTACTTTAAATTTACCAAATATTTATTCTTATTGCATTATTAACAAGTAATATTAAATTAATTTGTAATTAATAAAAATAATAAATTGAATAATTTTAAACAGTTTTTGCAAGTGGTTTCTATTTCCAAAAAATATATTGCCAAAATAAATATTGGTTATATTACAAAATAACATGCGGCATTTGCAAAACTAATTGCTAAAATGAAAACAATCATTGTTAATAATGAAAATGGCAATATTTATAATTAATATCAACACTCTGATTGGTGTAAATAGAAATTTGCAGTATTTTGCAGTTTTGTTTATAAAACATATATCTATCTCTCCTTTTAACAAAAAAAAAATCGTTTTTGTTAAATTTTGAGTACTGTTCAAGTAATTTAATTTAATTTACAAAAATAACTAATAACTTGAATTCAATTAAATTACTTATAAACATATATTAATATTAATTTACCAACTCAATAAATTTCCCGAGATTTGTTAATTAAAATTAGGCAATAGTTCCCCTTTGTAAAATTCCCCGTTTAGCTTTAATTTTGAACCAACCAGTTGCTAATATACATATTTTCCATAATTCAAATGTAAGAGTATTAATTATCGTCTGTATTTGCATTCAATTAACGTAATTAACTTTAGAAGTATTAATTTAATTCTAATTAAATGCATTAAACCAAACAAATTTCAAATTGATATTGCTTATCTAAAAACAGTTTATATTATTGAAACTACACAAATTTTCAAATTAATTATCACAACTGAATCTATAATAATAATTACAATGAATAAAAATTGCATAATTCAAAAATACATTAAATTAAAGCTTCACACCAAAAAACAACACATCATCTAAATAGGGTAAAGCATTAAGTAATTAAACGAAAACAATAAGTAATTAAAGTGCTTTAAAACTTATGCTTTATGAACAAACAAATTACAAGTTATATAATAGTTTATGTTACCCCTAGGAACAAAGATAACCTTTCTTTGTAATGATATGCAGTTACAGATTATAATATGCTTGTTGCTCATCTAAACATTCACTAAATTAATCCCTTGCTAGCAACCTCATTAATAGGGGTAGCTTCCGGAGTTCGCGTCAGCAAGAATTTCGCATATTAACACAGTTAACATGCATATGAATACAGGGGTGTAACTAGGTTCACTATTATCTGTTTTAATCCGCTTTTAGCCCTGAAGAGCATCAGTTTTGCATATAATGTGTATCATGCATATTATTCAGTTGGCTGGAGCAACGCCAGGCCAGCTATTGTAAATGTGAAGTTGGCAAGTTTTGCTTCAACGAATCTGCTTTCAATTTTCTTTAATGCTGGTTTTCTAACTGCAGCTCTTTTGAAATATTGTCGTATGTAATAAAATTATTCCATACTGGTTTTAGTATTTACTTATAATTGTCAATGGTTGTAGTTATGTATGCAACTTGTTCTACATTTGTAGAGTACATATATGAAAATTGATCTGGTTAATTTTATATGATATAAAATTTGTCCTAGAATTCTTACCATTTCATATAATTTAAATATTTTTAGACATTGATTGCGATTTGATTACTACTCATGTTTTTTTGTGTGAATTTTAATAAGCTGCCATTTTAGACAAATGAACAAATGCTACTATCTGCTCAAAAGTGTGTAAACACACTATGCTGATGTAGAGGGCAGCAGTTAAAAAGTAAGTTTAAACGAATTAAAAATTTTATTTAAATCAATAAATTGTAAATTAACAGTTAAATATCTTAATATGTATATAAAATCGAATGTCATTAATTTTTTTAACATGACATTGCTTCGATTTACTTGCTTCTTATAGAAAATTTCTAAATTTTCAACTGGCTCTCTCTATAGTTAAATAGGTAAAGGTGTCTAAATTAATAAACTATTTAAAATGATAACATCTGAATCATTTAATATCTAGTGAATCAATGGAAAGAAAATTACTTTTTATCCAAATCTGAGTCATATTTGAATGACGTAAACAATAACCATTGTCTAACCAAAAAGAAAAAAGCAAAGGTAAACGAAAAGCTAAATAACCCGATTTATAGACATTACATTATATTGAATTACAACACACTTAATTGCATCCTCTTGAAAAGTCATAGAAGGGATCATCAAATATTCGGCCCGTTCTTAATTGGTTTTAGTTCTAACAGCACTTCATTACATATTAATTCTTCCGTTAATCGATGGATCCATTTCATCGAGTACTAGTTACCTACTTTATTTAATCGAAGTTTTTTTATGTTAGGTTGACCGAAAAGCGACATATTTTACGTGGAAAACCAAATATGTATGTACAATAAATACAGGGTGGTCAGAAACTAACGGAAACGATTGTCATAGCATTATTCAGCGAGTTTTTCTGAGAAAGAATCCAGAAACAAAATTGTTCTAGGGCCTCCAGTTTCGTCGCAAAAGTACTTCAAAGTTTCACTTTTTTTATGTAGAAATACGTTGTTTTGGTAAAAACTGTCTTTACATATTATTTCTATGTTCTTTCAAAATCACATTTCCAAAATTTCATTCTGTTTAGTCATTGGTAAATGCCATTTTCATTGTTCGTTAACACTTCTTCCAATACGTTTTTTTTCTAAAAAATAAGTATGACACTATTGCAAAACTAAAATCGGTAACTATGGAAAAATTGCCACATATATTATTTCTCTACATGAGTTCTG
>JASKGN010030772.1:0-17130 GCA_030556245.1 Falagria sp. GC000072 | reverse complement strand
TATTTATATTAATAAATAGACTCATTTTCTTACTTACAATTTTCAAAATTATTATTGGAATAATAACTATAAATTTTTAAAGTTTAAAATAAAGGAAAGGTGCAACGTAATGTAATAAGCATTCAAATTGAGGGCTCAAAACTTTTGAAAAGGATAGTAGTTTATTATTACATAAATTTTACGAATTTAATTTAAATTAATTATGCTCTTATTACAGTTGTATAAATATTTTATATTTTTTTTTAGGTTTTAATCTTCCAAGTAATCGTATCGACGAAGATATTAACTTCTTCGACTTGAATGAATTTGTTGAATACAAATGTGAAACTGAATCGATACGAAGCTTTTCAACATCAAGCAACATCATTGATTACTTTAGCTTCAACTCTTCTCGTTGGTGGTGTTGACTGTTGGCTAAAACATGCGTTTTATTGCGCTTGGTCTGAGCTGAGTTCGTTCACTTGTTGATCAATATATGATTACCATAACTGGGCTAAGCTATAAGCAAGCTTTACCTCAGTAAAACCAAATGAAATTGGAGTATGAGTTTTGTATTCATTGCAAGTTGGAGTTTCATTGATGATTTCATCGTTAAAGTTGCTCAAAATTTATAAATTCTAAAAAAAGAAATTTAATTCTAAAGAATATTAGGTAGAATGTAAACATTTGGAAAATCTAAAAATATTTAAGAATTTCATTTGATCAAATAGTAAATATTGAATATTTACATTGCCTAAAAGTATTTCTGATTGAAATCATTAATAAAAAGCCAACTCGCTAAACAAACGTGATTACCATATTCATCCAAATTATTATGTAATAATCGCAACATTCAAATATGAAGTTATTTTTAGGAGTAAACAATGCATAATGAGCTAATGCGAACTACCATTCGTTCCAACACTAAATTGAAGATTGGTTAAAGCTTAATGAATATAATAATACCTTTGAAAATAAATTTATAACTAATTTAAACAAAACATAAAGCAATTCTCAGATGTAAAATAAACAAATGCTTTTGTTCAGCTTAATTTCGGAAGCTAACTCAACTTTATGATTATTATTAATTTTATATTGCGCATTAGGCATTTGTTTCCGTAATATGTACAACAAGAACTCTAAAGAATACTTTGCAAGAGCTATTCTTAAATAAGTTACGACGTAGTGTCTTTTCAACTTTTAATAAAATAATTATTATTGCGTTCTTACTGAACTTGCTTCCGATTTTAAAAAATCAAGTGAGACCGCTGAATTAAAAACATAACATAATCGAGTTTATATCAAGGCCATCTACATAATCGCGACCTTGAACTTTCTTTTAAATGTTACGATTCGTTTTGTTTTGTTTTGTTTTGATGCTTTTCAATTTTTTTTAAAGCGATTGAAACTAAAAGTTTTAAAAAAAGTGATAGTGAATTTTGAGGTGTATGTTCTTCAGGTTGTAATTACTTGTTATTATATCTTTTGTTATATCTTGGCGCCACTTATTTATAAAGTTTTTTTTTTCTGTCTTGTTAATGCAGGATCGGCTTAGAGATCAGAAAATCGGAAATTTTTCCCAGGGCACCTTTAACTTTTATATTAGTGGATTCATCGTACCTTCTAAATGACCTTGAAATTCTTGTTCAAAGGCAGGAGCCCTGCGTATAATATTTTTCTGAAACTCCGCAAAATTTAGAGCCGGTTCTGATTAAATATTAATATTTTAAAATTAGTTTAAGTTATTTATTAATATTCGTGTTTTTTTATGATCTAGTATTTTAAAAATAGAATTAATTTAAGAATACATAGTTAAATATAAATTAGAAGTTTGTTTATGTAATAGCAAATATTTCTGCTATATAAATATTAACAAAAATGGAACTATTAAAGTCATTTGTTAATTTATTGTTATTTGTAAGATGGGTGTGGTTACACTATTAAAAGTTTATGTTTATAATATAACTTAAGCTCGCATATTATGTGTAATAGTAAATCCGGAATGATAAATCAGAAACTAGACCGGATCTTTATTATTATAAGGATTACCATGATCCTGGGACTAGTTAATTAAACTTGTGATTAGCATAATTGGAATTAGTTACTATCTAAGCCAAACACTGATTAAGTTAGTATTGCTACCCTTTAAACTTTATTAAAAGTGGTGAAAACTTTTTTGATTAGGCTAGTTTGCTTATTATTAATGATTAAGTAAAGTAATAAGTAAGATATAAAATTGTTTATTTTATCTAAAGATTGAAGATTAAATTCTCTTTCAAATGAGTATAAATACACCCCAATTTGACTTTTAGAAATGGTGGAAATAGAGGATTGAAGTTAAAATTTAAAATTTCAATTTTGTTTTGCATAAAATAAAATTTATTTTCTTCTGAACTAAGTAACAGAATTTAAAAAACTTTACTGGAAAAGAAAGCTTATTAAACGAATTTTAATTAGCTATATGAAAGTTTGGAGAAAAATATGCAAAAGGAGATGTTTTTAGGCTCAAAGTTGAAGTTTGTGAATCGAAATTTTTTTTCTGATTTTATTTATTTATGTTTCTTTAACTAATTAAGGAATTTGATTTGTTCTAAGATCAAAAGATACAGAATTTACACATTTCAAAAAGTTTTTAAAATCCTTCAATTATCAATTTTAAAGCGGGGAAACCACCCTAACAATAAAATTTATCATATATGGTGATAACTCTGATAATAATTAAGCTAAAATTTTAATTTTAAGCTTCAATGATGTGTGGATAAATGGACTTTAAGATACACTCAAAAATTTTTGTCTGCCGCCCCCAGGAAAGCGTTAAAGTGTACTAAAGTAAAAAATCCATTTCTTTTTAGATAATAAATTTTAAAATCGTGAAACAATTTGTAAAATTCTTCTACCATTTGAAAGGGTTAATAAAGATTCTAGAAATAAGTGGTCCCACAACCATGCTAGGGAATGAAAAAAAGGTACAATCGTAGAAAATCCCTCAAATTTAAACTTATTAATGTACAATTTCGAAATAGAAAAATTTACCACCCTTACGGAAATGGCAAAGTAGACCGAAGTAAAAAAATCCATTTTTTGTCATAACTCTCAAAATTGTAAACCGATGAAAATAATTCTTTTACCATTGAAAAATACTCGAAACGATGCTTAAAATTAGATCCTAATAAGGAAGAAAAATTTTATATTCTAATAAAAACCAGTGAATGTAAAATTTTGAATTGGAAAAAAACTAATCATATTTATATTTCCCAGATATCTAATCTACTACAACTATTAATAATCGTTCAGGGAATAGTAATACAGAAGATATATATGATGACAAAACTCTAAACAAAGATTTCTATAATATAGATCATGAAAAGATAAAACAAAACTGAACACCTGAACACCAGTTGCAAGTTGTAAACCAAATTAGGTCGTGATGTAAAGTGAAAGGAGCCAGCCGAAGCAGAAGGTAAATGAAGGTAAACGTTGGTCGCTGAGTAATATTCTCAAAGGATGCGAAAGCCGAAGCCGCACGTCGTCTGTAGGTACTTTAGTTTGCGAGCCTATTAAAGATTTCAACCCTTCTCACTTGTTATAGTTATGACACCTTAGTACTTTAATTAAATCTGAAGTTTAACAAGAAAAAGTTGCCATTTCACTTTATTTCTCGCTGTTTCATTAAAAGCTCAATTTCTCATGAGAATTTAATAAAAATTCCAAATTATGTTAATTGTTAATTAAAGAAGATGGCGAAACACATAAAATAATAATTAAAGTTATAGAAAATTATGCAACTAATATAACGAATGCTATGAAGAAGCAAAAGAAAAATGATGAATGTGTATGTAGACTTCAATTATTTCTTTGTGTTAGTGTGAAGAATGTATTTGCAAAGCAAGAAATTGACGTCCGTTGATGTACATAATCGTTCTGTACATTCTATTTATTTGCTGCCCATCTTAGACTAATAGTCGAAGAGAGAGGTTAAAGGTTATATAGAAAGTAATGTATTGAATTTAATATTCGAAGATATTTTGTAGTTTGTAAATGTTCTTTGAGATGTTGTATACATAATATAAGCGTCGATATCATGGGATGTAGTGAGGATCTCACATTTTTTTCTGGAGGGCTTTTTAGTATATCCCATTGGATTTTTCCAATATGGTGTAATTTCTGTGCCTTATGTAGGTAATATTATTTTATGATTTTTTCAATTTTTTTTGTCTCAATTAGAATATTGTTAAGTATAGTTGGTGACGCCTATGGTTGTAAATACTAAATTTTTGTGAGTGTAAAATGTACATGATTATGATAGCTCCTTATTTGGAAATCCAACTGAAAGAAGAAAAAATAACAACAAATAAAGAAAGGCATCTAATATCTTCGCTATTTATCTATAATAGATAAATAATTTATTTGTGATTACAACAACTTTATAAAATTTCCATATGGTTTCCTCATTTTTACTACAGGAGTAGAATATGCATGATGTCAAAATATGGGAAGCCAAAATGCTTGTTAATTATTGTCATTGTTGTCAACACTTTATAATGAATATTTATTATTATTGTAATAGTATTGATGTTGTTGGAAGTTTTCATCTTAAATTGATGGTTAAATTTACTAATCAAAGAATATGCAATGCATATTATTGTGACACCTAAATTTTATTATTTTATGGTAACTTAATTTATTCAGTTATAACACTTAATTATTTTGTTAAAACTAACCTTTGACATGGAATTATTAAGTGTTGATTTGAAACCGCCGCTTTTGATGTAAAATTTTGGTCAGAACTGTACGCTGAATTTGTCCCCACTCCTAGATAGTCTAAAAGCGTTATTCTTTGCATTACCTTTTAAAGCTGCCATTTTATAATCTTGGTGATTATTTAAACTCAATTTTAATTATATTCTTCGACTCTTTATCTAAGTGTAAACATTAACATACTTTAAAATTTATATTGCTTAGTCAGTAAAAACAAAATGTTTATTAAGTGTTCTTAGAGAAGTAATAAATATTTGATCTGAAATCGCCGCCATTGATGAAAAATTTTCGTCAGAACTGTACCCTGAATTTTTCCCCACTCCTAAATAGTCTAAAGAACGCCATTCTTAACATTATCGTTTAAGACAGCCATTTTATATAATCTTGGTGATAATTTAAACTCAATTATAATGATATTCTTCTACTTCTCATAATTCTATCCCTAAGAGTTGAAATATTTTTAAAATTTTAATGCCTTGTCAATGAAAACAAAATTTTTGCTCATGACTGACTCAACACTCAATGTATGTACACAGTGCTCATCACTCCTTAGTAAATATTTCTATTAATTACTTATAGTCACTAATAATAATTTTCCTTTTTCTTACAACTTAATTAATGGTAAAACCTTTATTTAGACATAAAATTATTAGTTCCAAGACATAAGTTATTTCATTCTTTTGTAAGTTACTATTGAAATCAATGAATCATCCAATGTCTTACGAGTCTTCATTTAAACTCTTCAATAGACGTGGACAAATTTGGTCAAATGCATGAAGCAATTGAATGTTCTTGCTGTTGAATGACATAGAAATAGAATGTAAAAGTAAGAATGTAAGTGAGTGACTAAGTAACTAACTAAATGCGAGTCTTAATTATTGCGTATTGACTCAAACATAGTCAGAGTTCTGTCAGTCAAGTTAAATTTATTTTGAATGGAATTCTTTTCTATTCAGGTTACACTTCTTTTTTTCTTGGATGTTTCAAGTTTAAATTATTTGCCAATATTTACTTTTTTAATTGTTTATTTAACATCTGATAAATGATTAAATCTTAATTGATGTAAGTACATTCAAGTAGATTTCTAAATGAAAATGAAATCAAATTTAAAATCTAAGTTGAGTATGTATGTGCTTACTACACCAGAGATTGTCAACAAGTCGATTGGAGAATGTTGTTAGGTTCACCACGAAGACCAAATTTTTATGTTACTAATAATTTATATGCAATTATATTGGTTTTACTTGTTTAAATCTATCTTGAAATAATTTTTTTGGTAAAAATCAAACGTCAAGTAATAAAATTTGGTCACCCCTGTACAACACTATAACTATACATTCCAGGAAATTAAAATTTTAAAATTACAAACTATGTGTGTAATAATTGATTATTTTATGTGATATCAAAATAGTAGATAGTCAATTATGTATTACATCAAGTAACATTTTTGTTAGAATTCTATAATCACTAGTTTGCAACGTCTACTAGATTGTGCTACCGGCAGGTAACTGAAGCTGAACTTTACATAAAGTTTCTTATATAACAATTACAATTCCAAACATATTTTAAATCACAATAAGTTTTGGTCAGTTTTTAATTTTTTTAAAATATAATAACATTGATAAAACTTATATGTATACAATTTATTACCTCATAATAATTTTTAAAAGAGATTATGAAAGATGGCCTCATTAATCAACATCATGAAATAAAAGCAAGTAATTGATATCGACATCTAGCTTTTTGCAGTGTGGTAGAACTTGATACAGCTGCTTTATTTGTTTTACTTCTTAATTCTTCAGCAGTAGTTTTACCAAACGGCCGGTGATGTTGGCTGTATAAAGAAAGATAACATATTAGGCGACAGGACAGGTGAGAGGAAATCTCATGGTCGTCGAGTGTCCGCGAGGTTAACCTCCTGCAACTATACCACTAACAAACTTTACTTTACTTTACTTCACTGGCTAGAAGTATTATCTGTTTGTTGTTGCTCTTGTTCTTTGCCAATAGCTATAGACCAACAAGTCCGTATCGAATTTGAGAAGACTTTTACTTTTATACATTTACACTTTGTGCTTTATTGGATTAAACTTTGGAATTTAGTTTATAATTTTAATAAATTCCATAATAATTAATAATAATTATTTACAAAAAATTCTAGTTATTTTCCATAAATTTCCATAAAATTTCATAAAATTTAAAAACAATTAAAATAATAATTTTAAATTCTATAAACATATAAACATAACAACACTCGCCCTCTGAAAGTGAAGTTCTAAAGTAACTCCAAATTCTTCTACCAAAAAGAAAATTCCTGTAAAGTTTCTATTCAAAAATCAGTTCCTACTTTTTTAAACTAACAAATAATTTGAAACTTCAATACTAGATGGCGCAGCATATCAAAAAAACAAATTCCTGCTAGGAGAAAATCCATAAATTTCTTTAAAATTTAATATAAATTATAAACAATTGAAATAATAAATATTGATTTCCATAAACATAACAACAAGCTTTTACTAAAAGCATTCTAAAAGTAAAATTCTAAACTAATTTTGAATTTCTTACCAAAAAGAAAATTCCTGCAAGGTTTTCATTTAAAAATAAATTCCTACTTTTAAAAAATGAACAAATACTTTAAAATTTTTATATTAAAGAAGGCAGCATATCAAAAAATCAAATTCCTGCTAGAAAGAAAACCATAAATTTTTATAAACTTAAATATAAATTATAAACAATTAAAATAATAAATTTTGATTTCCATAAACATAACAATAAGCTTTTACTAAAAGCATTCTAAAAGTAAAATTCTAAACTAACTCTAAAATTCCTATCAAAAAAAAAATTCCTGCCAGGTTTTCATTTAAAAATAAATTCCTACTTTTATTAAATGACATTGAAATACTTTAAAATTTTTATATTAAAGAGGGCAGCATATCAAAAAAAAAAACAAATTCCTGCTAGAAAGAAAACCATAAATTTTTCTAAACTTGAATATAAATTATAAACAATTAAAATAATAAATATTGATTTCCATAAACATAACAACAAGCTTTTACTAAAAGCATTCTAAAAGTAAAATTCTAAACTAATTTTGAATTTCCTACCAAAAAGAAAATTCCTGCAAGGTTATCATTTAAAAATAAATTCCTACTTTTAATAAACGAACAAATACTTTAAAATTTTTATATTAAAGAAGGCAGCATATCAAAAAACCAAATTCCTGCTAGAATGAAAACTATAATTTTTTCTAAACTTAAATATAAATTATAAACAATTAAAAGAATTATTATTTATTTCCATAAACATAACAACAAGCTCCTTCTAAAAGTAAAATTCTAAACAAACCTAAATTTCCTTACTAAAAACATTATTCCTGCAAGGTTTCCACTCAAAAATCAATTTCTACTTATTTTAAACTTTCAAATACTTCAAAACTTTAATACTAGAGAGCGCAACATATCGAAAAACAAATTCCTGCTGCCTGCTAGTAGGAAAACAAGCGACGAGCACGCGAAGCACCAGCATGCGCACAAAGAATCGAATCGTTCCTCATCATCAGCAGCAGCGCTCAGTCCTGCTGACATAGGTGTGGATTGTTGGTTTGCGTCGTTTGGTAGTCCGTACGTGGTGCATCGGCGTGATGTTCTTCTGATAATTGTGATAAGAGTTGCAGGAGTTGCAGAATCGAAGTGTGTTTGTTGTAGCAGGAAGGAAACAAGTTGTTAATATCTGCTAGGATTCTATTGAACATCTAATTAGGAAAGGGAAGAAGAACAAAAGCTGAGTGAGTAATAAATAATAGTAGTGTTATAAAATTACTAATTTTTGTTGAATTTATTCTTTATTATGATTGTGTGTTTTATTGTTATGCATGTGTGAATAAGTATGATTATCATGCGAGTTATGGTTCCACCTACGATTCTATTATGTTTCTAATTAATATTGTGTGTGTCTGTGTTGAAATAGAGGTTTATTGATAAATTCTAACAAGTTAAGGTGAGGTATTTATTGTTGCTATTTAGTTAGAGTATGCTTAGGTGTATATAATGTTTATAATCATGATTTTCATTTTGGTAAAGGTAGAGATAGAAGAGGAAGTGAGCTCAGAGCTCTTTGCTAGGCTGGAACTGGAGAGATATCTCACAGGAATTATTGACCTTGCCCTTCCTCACAGGTGTATTTTAAAATTTTGAGTGTTTTATATAATATGTTCATTCTTTTGTTTTGTTCTTCAATATTTTTTTATATTAAAATTAAATTGCTAATTAAAATTGAGATTTCTTTAGTAAGTATTTGATTTTCATAGCCACTGTGATTTTTTTCTGCCTAATATAGTTTTGAATCAAATCAGGATAAAACAAAGCCTACTATTTTGTAATATTTTATTGTTTAATGTTGGAGTTTTTCATGTGAATCTCAAAATGTTATTTGACCTTACTTACAATTTAATGGTTGATGTTGATATCAAGTTGCTTATGAAGAATTTTGATTTGCGCTTAGGAAATACAGTAGAACTCCAATTATCCGAATCAATTGGGACCGGACCCTATTCGGATAATAAAAAATTCGGATAATTGGATCTTCTAAATTTTTGTTTGTTGCTGCCTTCATTAATTTTCTTGAAGAACTTCTATCTTCATTTTCAAGCACTGACACGAAGTTTAAAAGTGTAGGTTAGATACTTTTAATAATTTTAATGTCTAAAATCTTTAATTGTCTAACACCATACATCTCAGCCAAGTATTTACCTGTAACTCCTTTACTTCACTGCTCTATAATCTTTATTTTATCGACTACTGATAACACAACACTTTTTCTCTTGTAAAAAGAGTACCGTCACAGTAGCATTATTATTTTTGAAAATCGCAGTATGTTTATGATCTATGCAATTTTTTTTTCTAACATTCTGAAGGCGATTCGGATAATTGGAGATTCGGATAGTCGGAGTTCGGATAATTGGAGTTCTACTGTATAGAAGAAATTTTTTTCTCTTTTAATAAATATATTATGATATTCGTCAAAGTTATAAATTCAAGGATTTGTTTAGTTTAAATTTAAAATTTTATTTATATTCATGATGTTCATTTGTTTGCTAAAATGTGGTAATTTGGCAATAATAAAATCACATGTTTGTTTTTTATATCACCGCAATAATTTCTTATGTTTGATTACTTATGTAATTTATAATTAATTTTTTTCTAAGAAGTACACAAAAAAATTCAATCGCCAATAAATTTTAATTGGAAAATTCAATAGTCAACTAACAATATTTAGTCACTCCTGATGAATATTATTAGTGATTTATTTATAAAGCTTTTGTTGATATGATGATCATGACTTATAATAATGAGTAATTGTGATCAACATGATGTGAATGTTACTATTATGGTTCACGATATGTTTACTTGATTTTATTATCTCTTATCAAAATTATCTTTATTTCATTCTAATACTTATATTGTATTCTCGTAATTTCATATGATGATTACGTTTTAAATATTGTTTATTTAAATATTTGAATCAATTAGCATTTAAATATTATTTTTAATTCAATAATTTCCACATTATAAAATAATGACTTCTTTCATTACAACATAATCAATACAAAACTATAGTAGAGGCAACGAATCAGTGCTATTGACCTTCATATAACTTTTTCTCTAAAAATGTGTATATACTTTTTCACAAACTACGAATATATTATTAAAAATGTTTACTGAAAATAAATTTCATAATAAGTTCAATTGACACTAATTTGTTGTCTATACTATATAATCGCAAAGACAATAAATTTTATGGAAGTTTTCCAATCCATACAAACTTCAGTAAAATTGAGTTACAAATGAGTAATTTGACAGCAAATGGGAAAACCCTACTTGTTTGATTTTATAATGTACATTTTTATTATTGATAGTTAACGTTAACTGACAATGGTGGTGCTATTTTAAATTTAAATATGTCTATAAAATAATATTGTTTATTTTGCTTTGATTTATAATTAAACTGTAATCATTCTAACTGATGCAAATTACTTACTATTTTTATTGAAAACAAACAAACACTTCGATAAAGGTTTTATTTTAGTGGGTGTCTTTATCTTTGTATTGATAATATTTAAATTATAAAACGATAAGAAAGAGAGAGAGAGAGAACGATGTGCTACTGTTTACTATAATCGTGTAATCAATTAAACTCAGTTATTAAACATGCAACAGCAGTAAGGCTGATTATCAATATATAACATGCTCGGATTTTGATTACAACACTACACTAAATGGCTGGCTGCTTTTGATAACTGCTGAGCTATATTATGCATGTTTTGAATATTGTTATTACTAAATACATATTAACTAATTCAATGTGCTAAATTTAATTTAATTAATATCTTCATAATAATTTAATAATATTTATTAGATTTAATTAAATTTAAATATGTATATAAATATTTCATTTATAACGGGTGGAGTATTTATCGGGTATATTATAGAATAGAAGTCACGTGATTATAATTCTGTAAATAAGGTATATCAATGATTAGAAAAGAGGTCATGTCCAAGTTATCAGTACATACTACCAATACTAGTTATTGTCATTATTGTTGTTCCTATATACGATTTTATATATTGCAGCCAGAGTATCAATGCCAATGATCTTTATATAACCTTTGCAATATTAATGTGCAGAAGCCGATTTAAAAAAATATTGAAATTCTCATTAGATTAATTCACAATTATTTTTTTTAATAATCCATTCAGTATTTTGTAACCAGGTATGTACACATTCATAGAGAAAAAGTTAAATGAAAGTCATTGGCATTGATATTCTGGCTGCAGTATATAATAAAATAAGAATACAAAAATGGGTATCACCTGCTTATAAGTATACCTATAGTTTAAACTTAATTAACATACATATTTCCCTATAGATAATACATAATTATTATTTTCCTTAATTAGAAGCGTCTTTTCAAAAATTACTCCGTAATAATTAAGCATTTAACTTGGTAAACGTTAAAATTTAATTGTCCAACTTAAAATTCTCTAATTAAATTATATTATTATCACTAGAATATTCCAACTTAGTAACAGTTACAGTTACATTATCAACAGTTGAAAATAAAAATAAATCAACAATAAATTATGTTAAGCTTTTTTGACTGAAATGAATTAAGTATATATTTTTGCTTCTGTAGGCTTTTTATTTAATTATTATTTATTCTAGCACTAAGTATTTACTAATTACATTTGCATTTTTAATAAATGACAAGTTTACATGCAAACTAAAAAAATTATACTTTAAAATTAGTTCTTTTTCATAATTATTAATTGAGTGACTTTTTCAAATTAATATTTTACTTAATATTATAAATAGTAGAAACGTCCTGTTTAGAAATGGCACATGAACATTTACGAACATTTTTAAATTTGTCGCGAAATATTTAAATTGACCACGTAGGCCATTCAACATTCCTAAACACTCGATATCAATGAGTATACCTGTAATTGATTAAAAGTAAACATGACCATAAATTAATAGATATTGATTAGTTGTTAGTTTGTTCTTATATATTACTATAACAATTATAGCAATTATATTTATAAACTAAACAAAAGTAATTAAAGTTAATTGTAAAGTAAATATTTTAAAATGCTTTTAAGTGACTAAATCATCTCTAATGTTTACTCATTATATTGTTTTTAATGAATCATTTAAAATTTTATCATTGTTATCACTAAAATATTTTTCTTCTTGGGCTCGTTTTATTTATTTTGCTTGCAAATTCATTTTATGATAATATGATTTATTATTAGTATAGTTTTTTTTATTATCGTTATTTCATCATTGAGGCTATTATTGTTTTTGCACTTTACTGTATATATTTTTAGTAGTGACTACTACTTAGAACAATATGCGTCAACAAAGACCTTGTCATATTACATTTTTTATTACTTTTTATCTTACGTGTATGTTATGTATATTTCTGTTTCTGAAACTTTAGATTGATAAGTATTCTATAACGGTGGTATAGTCAAGACAGCCGTAGTTTGGTTTCACGTCATCATTACGTCAGTTTACAAAATTGACACATTATAATTTATATTTAATGCAAAGTATCCTTCCAATGCAATTTTTATTTTTTCTATAATTATATAATATAATTTATATAATTACAAATAAATTGTTTTATTAATTTGTTTTAATTTCTAATTATTAGCAGGCATTGTGTATCATAACTAAACCTATAAATCGGTTAGACAAATATCAATGCACAAAATCAAAGACGCCATGCCAATATTGCCTCGATGCGACACTGTGACGTAATGATGACGTGAAACCAGACTTCGGCTGACCTGACTATACATTGTAAACTGGATGCAATGTGACCAAAACAAAAAGGTTACAATTCTCTACTATAACAATACTGCTTAATTCTATTTCTTTTGTAGAATTTGATAAAATTACTATAAGTTATATTCTACTTCATTAGTGTGATCATTAAAAATCATAAATCACGTGACCTAATTATATAAGTAGCTTTACATACACTATTCTTAAACATGCTCTTAATTCCTAATCTTAATAAATTCAATTAGCATTGTAATTTACAGAAAGTGTTTTAAATGCTCTCCATTATTTTACTGAATAATTTTTAATTTTTACTTTACCAGGCAATGAAACTTTTTGAAACACTGAGTATAAAAATAATATTTTTGTTTTCTAAATTTTACTTTTTTTTAGTTATATTCATATTTAAATATATAAATAGAAAAATGTGTAGTTAATATGTTAATGAAATACATACATTTTTATGACAAAAAATGTTGAAATTTTTTCATAAACAAGATAACAATGATGCTACAAATTCTTCTTGACATATTCACATAGTTGAAACTTTTAATATACCATTTTTTTAGAACTTTAACATCGTCGAGTTTTATAGTTACAACATAAATGAAATTCAGAAGAATTAGAAAATGCAATCGCACATTTTAAATTCAAATATGTTTGATGATTAAGCAAATTGTCAGACTTTCAAGCTCCACTACACTTAAGCTTAATTAGTTAATGACCTAATGAAATTCATTTGTAATTCGTATACGTACCTCATATTCGTAGTTCCACACACAAATATTGTTTATCGCAATGAATAACGTAGTAACCGCCAGAACTGTACTTAATATAGGCAACCTATTGTTAGATATAACAAAGTTCAATTATAACAATGTAGTTGTACAAGTATAGTAACATTATCATTTTGCCATTGTAAAATACTGTTATTTATATTCTAACTATTAATTAAAATTAAAAATAAAAATAATTAGAGTCATATACATGGTGTTCATTATGGACTGGAAACCACGTGACCAAAAATACTACACAACTTCAAAGTCCACCAGGAAATGTATAGTAACCAACAAGAAAAATGGAAGTTTGATCGCGTGACTTCTAGTCCATAATGGACACGCTGTATTTAAAAAGAATGACATTTAAAAAAAAACAAGAAATGGCTTACTTGATTTAAATTTTAAGAGATGACTTTGCAGTTTTTCTTCACTGTTTACCTACGACGAAAATTTTCAGGCTGGAATATTGACAGAAACAGAACAGAAAAGGAAAGAAAATTAAGTGCCAATCAAAATTTCCTTTCTACTTTTTGAAAACTTTTACACACAACTGTTTTTTTTTATTATACAACATAAATGTTTATAATTACCATTGAGATAATTTAAATATATGCATATTCACTGAGTTCATACAACTTTTAATTATAATTACATTGTTACTTTTCCCACATATGTAATTATATTTCCATTTAAAAAATGACAAAAGTATAGCTGCTAGGTAGTTTTTGAGTCTAGGGATTAGGAGTGGTTCATGTGCATAGTTGTTAAACAACTCGCATTTAATTGATAAAGTTCCATTTCAACCGGAAATTAAAACTCATTATATAATTTCAATGAAAAATCCCTGAAACCTGCAAATTTTCAGGCTGAAACTTTCCAATGTGAGGATGAAAACCGAATGCAGTTGCGATTTGTTTTAAACAAACTCAATAATTATAAATGTAAATATTTTTTGATGGAATTTGCAGTGGCGTAGTTTGAAGATTTTGCGTTCGAGGTAAAATATTTTTTTTATAGACTTTAACATTGCAAAATCTTTTTAGACATTGGTACAGCCCTGGGATCTCATAATATATCCATGGATTATTTAACCAACGTATTAATTCTTATTTGATGATTTCATACAACCGGTTATCTCACAATTCGCATGATTCGCAAATTGTAAATTACAGTTTACAAACTTACGACATCAATAATGCTCGCTTTTACATCGATGGGTAATTTAATGGGGAAAATTATTAATTAGATGTTCACTGATGTTGATGTAGTTATTACCGCGCTTGTCAGAGGCGGACTAGATCAGCGAGAAATCGGCCCGGTAGCATGATTTACTTTTGGCGTCGATAAGAAAATCCAAAATATAAAAAGAAATTGTTACGCAAACTTAGAACTATCTAGATGAAGTTAAATAATTTAAAAATGAGGACATCAGTTTTCATTAAATTAATTCGGGCTTCTTAAAATCGCTAGTTTGCTCCTGCCAAGTGTATTGCGTGAATTGCATGAATTATTTAAAAATTACTATGTACGTTCTTTAATATGTACTATAAACTTGTAATTTCTTTTTTGTTTATTTCGTATACTTGCACGCAATTGTAAAGAGATAAAAAGAATTAAAAATATTTAAAACTTTTTGTTTGTTAGGCAACTTAAATTACATTATGTGTAATTTGTACATTACATCAACATCAGCCATTTTGTAGTGAAATTTTTCTAGCATTTTGTTAGTTTCAAAAGATTCATTATCTAATAAAATGGAAGTATCATCATGCAACTTTTTGCACAAAGCAGAGCCTGTTACCTACGTCAAGTGAAACGCTTGATGGAATATCAAGCATGATGAAAATAACAAATCGATTGCAAACTTAAACTTAATTTATGTCTCGTAATCGTGATTCGTATCATTCTGTTCCTGATGCCGAAGACGTCTTATAAGATTCCAATTTGTTGAATTTTCATCAATTTAACTTGATAGAGTTTCCAACGTATTATTTTATAGATATTTCTTATGAGTAGAAAATACAGAGTGATCATAAAAGTTTGCAAGACACGTGACTAGTTTTGTAACTAGCTTTAGGGTGATTCTAGTGGTAACACTGCTATTTTTGATGTCAGAATTAACAACCTACTATGGTTTGAAAATTTAAGGCTATAAATTAAAATGTACAGGAGTTGATTTAAGTTTGATAAGGTCTTAAACTTTTGTTTTGGGCTCTATAAGAAGACTAAGATTTTGAGATATTCTTTGGGTAACTCATAGCTAAATCCTAAAATAAAAATTCAGGGAAAATTATATTTTCATCATGTGACTTTGTAACTAATAATTGGTACCAAAAGTTACTAGATATATAAACTCAACAAATCTTTGTCTTCCTAAATCTCACTTCTAACAAACAAGCGTTGGTCAAACTTCTCCAATTATATTTGAACACCGTGTATAACAAAACCATAAAACGTAGACATACATATCGTCGGGGTAAAGGCCAATTGTCGTAACCCCAAAAACCACTTTTTTCAGGAGAGACAAAAAACGGAGAGAGCAGACATAAGATCTAAGGTTAATTCAACTACGAAAATTCTAAATAATTTTAAAAATAGTTACAAAAACACTAAAGAAGATATTTNTTATTAATCTTAGGTAACTGTAAGAGTTTTGCTCTAGTCCTACCCATATACTTATTATATTTCTATTTACAGTAACAATAGTGATAACATAATGATTCGACTATAAACTTATCTTTTATAAATTTTAAAGAATAGTTTTATAACCCCTACTCACACTAGATAAATTTAATTTCACAATACGTATTTCGAAGACTAAAACATTTAGGCTTTGCCTGATAATGAAGACAAAACTATTCTTTAAAATTTATTATCAACTCACAGTTTAAACAATTCATTATTTATCTTTTATACTTAGTATTGTTGTATTCTCATCTTTATCGCATAATACACGTATTAATTTATTTTGCTTTCTTATTAGTACAATCATTACATTTTTATAACTACCTCCCCATGCAATAATACCATAGTTTATTAATTGCAAAGTTTGAAACTTGTATACTAAATATTTCGCTCCAATTTAAGTTATTACATATTTTTCAAGTAATTTATAGTTAAGATCTTACATTCCTCCCTATTATTTATTTTTTGTAATTGTTTTTAAAAGTATTTAGAATTTTCGTAGTTGAATTAACCTTAGATCTTATGTCTGCTCCGTTTTTTGTCTCTCCTGAAAAAAGTGGTTTTTGGGGTTACGACAAATTGG
>JASKGN010030760.1:0-13448 GCA_030556245.1 Falagria sp. GC000072 | reverse complement strand
TGAAGATGTCCACATTGTGGACGAAATGTGCATTTGGTCAATAAATTATTTGTGAAGAAAGGTTACTACGAATCTTGTGTTTTTTATATCTAAATGATTCACATTTTATTAATTCAAAATAATTATACTTATAATGATACTAGGAAACGCACATCTTTAATTTCAGTTGAAAACGTGATACATCTTCAATGGCAGGAAACGACTTATTTCATTTGCAACCTACCCCGGCCGTACCCCTAGTTTGATTGGGTCAGCACTACGCCCAACTTTACTTACGCAGAAACAAGTTCAGTTGTACAGCACGCTGTTCACTGCACACACAAGCANCATCCATTTGGATTACATTTATATTGCTAGCATACACGTGATCCACCTGATTTTCGCCATACACTGTCAGTTTTTGGAGTGACATCGCTCCATTTGGACGGATGGAGCGATAGTGTATGACCACCTTAATACTGCAGTACTGCACATTATTTAAATCACACTATGTATTTACAATGGTTTAAACAAATATGAGCTTCTTAAGGTGTGACAGTGGCCGATATTGTAAAACTTTTGGAATACTTTATTTGATGTTAAACATGCGCAGTATAAATATATAATAAAAATAATTTTTAAGAGGCATCTAGATAACAATATATAGTAAACTTTGAAATCGTACTAAATTAAGACTGGCTTGTATAATCGCTTCTTTTGTTTTACATTATGGGAAGTTAGTATGTTTCAGTTCATTTAAAAGTGTAATTTAAGTCGCGCTTTTTATATAGTAATTAAAAATTTAGCATTTGCACAGTATGCTTAATTGGAGTAATTAATTATACAGAGATCTAGATTAATATTTATAAAACATACTCATGAATATTGGTTTTTAATTAATCAACATCTTAGAATTGTCGGCGTAATAATTGAATTACCTATATGTGCATTCACACCTTGTTGGAAAATATTAGAATATCAAATTTCAAATTAACGTATTCATGGTGTGAATATCTGTCAAACTTTATTAATTCATCCATTGGTTAATATTAATAGAAATGCTGGTTTTAATTGGTATATTAAGGCAAGTGTAAAAAAGTATCATATTTCACAAGTAATCTTTGTAGAAACTTCATATTAACATTATATTAGAAACCTATTATATTGTATTTATGAATACCACATTATGATCTAAATTTAAAGAATTTTAAAATATATTTTTAATAATTTCCATGTCAAAAGTTTAAACTCTCAATAATCAAACACTATGTTCAAAAATTAAATTTTAAGTTGTAATAGAAAGAAAATTTAATTAACTGGTAAATATAAGTTAATGGTTGAAATAATCAGGTGCTCAACGCACTCTAATTTTGGCCAATTGGTTCCCCATTGCGAAGTTTGCGGGGAGTCAGTTTCGCCTCTGGGTTAAAACTTTTAACATTGATATTAATTATATGAGTATCTCCTTAAAAATTATGAAAAATTAAGATTTCATGCAACACATGCCTCGAGTAACATGAACATTTTTGCATTAAAATAATAAACATACATATTCTTAAAAAGTATGTTATAAAGTAGGTAATTATATTGAAGATTTCTTGGCTTTCATATTAACTACATATATTGAGACTAAAATATGTACAACACGATCGTGTTGTGTGGCGTAAAGAAGACGTTATTATTTATGAAAATTATTATGTATTAAGTTGCATCTGAGGTAATTTGAAGCTTTAAATTAGCATTGCCGCTTTAAATATATAGCCAATAAGAAGTATAAATAAATTCTTAACATATCTTAACTGAATGTCAGGTGCTTAATAACAAATAAGAATTTTTTAAATTTTATTAAATTACAACGTACGGTACTAAGTATAATTCAAATTTAAAACATTGCAGCATCAAAACATTCCCAAACCACAGATGTATTAGTAGAAATAGAAAAAACCACGGTGGAAAATAAAAACGCTCTGAATATAATCAACGAATTGGCTCAACTCAATGAAATCCCTATCGAATTCCTGCTCGTCGACGAACTGGGCGAACCTCATGAGAAAACTTTCCGCGTTCGATTAAATCTCGGCGACGAAGTTTATCAAGCTTCCGCAAAACGAATAAAAGATGCAAAGCGTAAAGCCGCAAGTAATGCAATCACTGGGACGAAGTACAAGCATCCACCTGTACGAACACCTGAACAAATCGAGCGTAATGTGCAGCAATTAACACCAACGGTTCATTTGAATAATATCGCTAGTAAATTGGGTATTAAAGTGGATTATTACAACGAAGCTGATAACGTGCTCATCGATGCGAGCGACAAACACATGTATTATTCATTAGACAGTTCGTCGCGAAGTTACATGAGCAAACTTAACGACAGCTTGAACAAGAATTTGAATATTAAAACGCCGAGTGTGGAAAACACTGCACATGCTGGACCATTTCGTGTAAGGGTTGAAGTAGGCGACGAACATTTCATCGGGACTGGTTGGACTATACAAAATGCTCGACACGACGCAGCTGTGAATGCTTTAGACAAGTTTCGGAAAATGTCAATGCAGGATGCAGAGGAATGTTTGAAAAGTGGTCAGCTATGCAACAAGTTAAATGTGAAATCTCCAGTTTCATTGGTTCATGAGTTAGCAACCAAGCAGAATTGGGGGGTGTCATTTGATATTATCAGTGAATCAGGACAAGCGCATAAAAAACTTTTCGTGACGAGATGTACGCTTGGTGATATGACTGTTGATGGTGAGGGAAATTCGAAGAAAGCTTCTAAGAAAGCAGCAGCGGAGGCGATGCTCAAGATGTTGGAAACTGTCCAGCCTTGGGACTTGATTAACGTGCGTTCGAGTGATAGTCAAAATCAGAAAAAGAAGAAGAAAAGGAAAAAGAAGAACGCAATAACTCGTCCGGATACTATCGAGCAGGCCAAAATGAATGTATTGGATGCGTTTGCTGCACTTTCGGGGTCGGGAAATGAAGATAAAAATAAAGCTCCCAAGGCTGATCATTTGGATGATAAAAGTCCAAAAGGTGAATTGCTTCAATTGGGAGACCAGATTGGCATCAACATTCGTTTTTCTTCTTATCAGGATGAAGATACGGGCCAGAGTGGTAGTTTGGTCACTTTAGATACTGAACCTGGATATCATTGCTATGGAAAGGACTCGATGACAGTGACAGCTGAAAATAATGCTGCTTTGAGTGCATTGAAATTCCTCAAACATGTTGGCTTGGATAATATTATGATTCCATTGAAGAATCCTGATGGCAAGAAAGTGTATGTTTTCTTAATTTTAACAGAATTAAGTGTTGGTATTCTTAATTTTTTACTGATGCATGTTTAATTTTTCTTGCAGAATACTTTTTGAAGATACAACATATGTGGATCCCAGTACAAAATATTTAAAAAGGATGTAATTGTTACTAAAGCAGTTAGCAGACAAAATTATAATAAGCCGGATGATGAGTTCAAAATACAAACAACCCACAATCTTCTTTATGGATAATATATATATATACATGTATATATATATATGGTCAAAAACTAACGGAAACGATTGTCATAGTTTTATTCCGCGAGTTTTTCTGAGTAAGAATCCAAAAACAAAATTGTCCCAGGACCTCCAGTTTCGTCGCAAAAGTACTTCAAAGTTTCACTTTTTTAAGTAGAAATACGTTGTTTTGGTAAAAACTCTCTTTACACATTACTTCTATGTTCTTTCGGGATCACATTTCCAAAATTTCATTCTGTTTAGTCATTGGAAAATGCCTTTTTCAATGTTCGTGATTCATACTAAGAAAAATGCAAAAGCGTTTCCGTTTGTTTCTGACCACCCTGTATATATACATATATATTGCAGGCAGCGAATGAATGCCATTTACTTTCTGATTTAAAAGATATTTACAAAGATATGTGTACATTTAATCGCTAAGTTTATATGAAAGTCATGTACAATTGATACATTGCCTGCACTATATTAGAATATAAATACCTAATATTTTGTTAAAAATTCTTATAATTTAGGTAACAAAATTACTAGTTTTCTTGAAGAATGTCTGGTTCAAAATTATATTCAATTTACCAAAACAGTCTAAAAGTTATGGGTAATATTCCAATTTGTTTTTTGTCGTTATTCTAATCGAGCAAAACAGACTAAACATTGTTTTGATGGGGAGAGAAAATTACAAAGTGACATTGCGAATGTAATACAATACAATATGGAACTGGGATATTTCTTAAACAATTTAGAAAAATTAAAGCCTTAAATTGCCAAAATTTACACGAAATTAGTATCAATAACAAAGTAATAAATGTATACACTTTTGGTGATAATTAATGAATAACTAATAATTTTAATATTCAACTTCAAATATTGACCTACACCAAATTGTAATGAAAATTTTACTGAAAAAAATGATTACCATTATCAATAACAAAGATTCAAATTAAATATTTCCTCTAATTTAATTATGTACTTAAAGAAATTAATATTTTCCTCCACAACATTAAATTTGGAAATGGAAACAAATAGGAATATTACCTGTTTGAAGTTTAGAATATTTGTGAAATTATTGAATAGTCACAATTACTTAAATTTAAAGTTAGCGAAACCAACTTAGTTATACTTATAAGCCCTTCAAACTCCGAAAATGGTATTTTAATTACAGTAGAACTCTAATTATCCGAACCAATTGGGACCGGACCCCATTCGGATAATCAAAAATTCGGATAATTTGATCTTCTAAATTTTTGTTTGTTGCTGCCTTCATTGATTTTCTTGAAGAACTCCTATCTTCATAAGCACTGACACGAAGTTTAAAAGTGTAGGTTTGATCCTTTTAATGTCTAAAATCGTTAGTTGTGCAAACCCCATACATCTCTGCAAAGTATTTACCTGTAACTCCATTAATTTTGCTCTATAATCTTTAATTTATAGACTATTGATAACACAACACGTTTTCTTTTATAAAAAGAGTACCGTCACAGTAGCATTACTATTTTTGCAAATCGCAGTAAGTGTATGACCTATGCAATTTTTTTTTTCTTACATTCTGAAGACGATTCGGATAGTCGGAGTTCGGATAATTGGAGTTCTACTGTAATTGTATTTAGTATAAGTAGATTTGAGTGTTTCGAAGTGTAAATTTTAATAGGAAAGTTATTATTTTCAAAATTTAGATATAAATTAAATTTATTGTTGACGAAACCAACTAACTAAATATGTATGTGTCTTTCGAAGTACAAAGTAAACCTTTTCAGAATAAATAATGATTTTTAAATCGGTTTGTGTTATTTAAAACAAAAATGTAACACTTGCTCACATAACTTACCCCAATATGTTTTGATTAAAGAAATGCCTACTAACATATGGATATTTATATTTTAGGAAAGTGCTAAACATACCTAAGGTATGTCTTGACAACTTCAACTTGTCAAGATACTAATTCCGTATAATATTTATACATAATATTTAAAATTCCCCTGGATAAAACTGTCTGATTTACGCATACCAATTGTAATTCTGAAACTGACTGACAACGATTAGAAGTAAAAAGTAAATAATAACAGTCAAAGATCTGCCAAGAATTTGAGCAGCTTTCTTAGTATCGATCGCCCACGTTTCTTTTTAATTTGTCATAACATTGGTTCAGTAAGCGTGGTTTGGTTTATAATCGCTTTTAATCGTACTAAAAATAGTGAGCTCGATAGATCAATCGGAGAGAAGATCGCCTACACCTCCCACACTTTTTTCTAGCACGTTTTTGCAATTGCCTGTCAGAATGAAAAAAAGTAGTGACTGATAGTATATATGTATGTTATACAGTTACAATGAAGAATGTATGTAATATTAATATATTTTCGAGTGTAATGCATTTTAAAGTACATTAAGTCAGTGGTTCCTGGTAGTAAATGTATAGAGGACATAAACAATTTCGCATGTCAAGACAATTCTCATAAAAATTCATAAAGTTGAGAGACAAATAGAATTCATCCCATTCGACTTTTGTTTATTTTATTATTATACGGTCGTTCGTTTAAAATGTCGCCCTTTGCTCGATATCCAATTTATTTTCAAAATAAAATGGCGCCAAGCAATGGGGGAAACAATGTAATCGTAACATTTATTACAATGTCATTCCGGTTCCAGTGAGAATTCAATCTCTTTTTTGTGTTTGCAGTTCGTATAAAACGGACGCAACAGAAGCGACAATTAATACTCTCTCATCAAACAATGAGGACTTCGGATTAGGTGGATGATCATCGTGGGGGTGAATGAATGAAGAAGTCAGTCAAATTGAAAATATATTTTGGCGTTGTATAAAAGGTTTAAAAATAAAAATACTCCAGAGATATTTGAATAGCGACGAAATATAATCAATAGGCTTGATTATAAGTTTATTAAAACGACTACGTGTATGAAGAAATCAATCAAATAAAAGAATATGTGTATATCTCGCGCATAATCTGGACAGCGAGATTAAGAGTGATCTGGTAGTTAAGAGCAGCAGATATGTAAATATATAACTACATACATTAATTGTTAAGCAGGTAGGTACGAACGATTTTTAACAGATTGATAAATTAGAAAGTTACTTATAAATACACCATTCTAGTTTTGTGCGTTTGTTCTTTATGACTTCCATCACCTTAAAGACTCGGGAGGTCAAGGCACGCTCGCCAAACGAGCGAACAACGAAAGAAACGTAAGTATGCATGTACTTTTAAAAGATCGATTGGGAATGTGTTTTGTACATTTTAATATTGAAATTTCTTCGTTTACAAATCCACACTCTTGTATAAAGTCCATACTTTATATGTATACATATGCAATATATTATATCTGTTGATTCCATCTTAATGGTCGACGAGAGCGCGTTTAATTTCTTTCGAGACTAATTAACTCTCCTGCATGGGTGGTGTTCTGCATTGGTTTCCGAAAATGCCCAAGATTTTCAAAGATTTGCTAATTAATCGCTTCTTGTGCGAGCCGTGTGTGAATTAATTTTATGATTGTTACCGTTTGTTTTCGTAAAAATGTCATACGCGGAAGAAAGCCTAAGAATAAATTCGGATTAATTGCGCGCACGAATTCGCCGTTCCAAAATAAATGTCGAGATGATTTGTCGAGTTATAAGTAGTACGCACCTGGACGCGTTATGATTAAATCATGTCTTGTCTACTTCGGACGCAACTTATGTTTAGACTCAAGATTTGAGCATCGAATGCCCATTGCACCTGATGCAGGTTAAGTTAGTTCGCGAATTGTTGGAATCGAATCGTATTGAATCCGGCGACCGTCGAATTTGATTACAGCTTCTGGCAGTAGTATTGTGCGCTCTTAAGAAGAGAAGAGAATCGCTGCAGAAAGGCGAAACGAACCGGTCGCAGAGCGCTCGCGCGAGTGTTTGTACGTCGCGGCCCCAAACCGCGTCCTGCTGCTTGGTTCGCGAGGTGTTCGAAACCGACAACGCGTCAGTAGACTGGCGAGCGCGGACAAGTGAAGGCGAACGCGAGGTGATCGCGTGCACACAGCATGCGTCTGCTCCTGCTAGCAGCTGTGGTGATGTTGTCCAAGCTGCGACCGCACGCGGCTAGACTCACCACCGCCGCGGATGCCAATGGCTCGCAGGATCCAGCGCACACTTTCTGTCCTATTCTTGATGGTCGGTGTCGTTGTTCTGCTGATCTTCAGGAGTTTGTTTGCAAAACTGCTGGATTTACTTCTGTACCTTCAACACTGCCAAATACCATTACCAAACTGTAAGTTTTTTCTTAGTTCTTCTTCTTTAGTTCCTCCTTTGAAAGTTTGGAAAGTTTTAAAGTGAGATTATTCAATTTTTCGATGCTAATTTTCAAATAAATCTTTCGATAATAAACGTGTTGATAAATCATCTCTCGTGTTTTTTTTTCTTTGCCATCTGCACAAAATTGTCTTGTCTTGTTTTGTGTGGAAGAGCGCGGCGCGGCGTGTTGTTGAGTTATTCGCCAAACGTGCGTCTGCTCAGGCCAAAGAGCTCGAGCCGGCTCGAAAGACCACAGAACACGTTATTATGACATAACAAGTAATATAGGTGAGACGTTCTCCGTCGGCGTGTTAAGTCTCGTTATGCAATAAGACTTTGTTGTGTTCTGCTTGCGTTCGAGTGGAACGACTTTGACTCTTGTGCTTGTCATTCATAACTTCATCTCCGTACTACTACTACTACTATACGAGCGTAAGGCTTCTTTCTTTTCTTTGATCGATTCAACTTCCAATTTTCACCTTACTCTGCAACAAGTTCAACTAAGGAAACTTTGCAAGTTTCAATTGAATTTTCCATTAATCCAAGGGATAATTGCAAGTAACTACCGTGGACAATGCAAACCGATTAATTTCACATGCGTGTCTGTCGGTTGTTTATGATCCGGTTTAGTACATCATGATCGTACATCAAGCAGTTAGTGCGGTTGTTTAAACATCCCGATTTATAATTTTGCTAATGTTCGTTCCTCTATGCCACTACGAGTTTCATAATAGCGAACGAGCAACAACCCTTTTATTAGCGATGTGCTACGGGTTGGTTGGGACGTAATTCCGTGCGCTCTTATTGGAAATTTATTACTCGAACTATTGTACCGGTCGCTTCAACGTTGCAAATGGAATGAATGCATCTTGCTCTATTTGCAATTGCAATTTTATAAACCTCCCTTTGAAAATTGTAATGAAATCAAGTCAGTTTATGTTTAATCAAAAACTTTTCTTGTGCTGATCAAATAAAACTTTAATCAAATTACTTCTTCCCAGAAAATTATTAAAGTTTCTTCTTATTTTCAATTGATAACTGATAAGCAATTTTTTTAAAGAAAAACACTAGACAAGTTTTCCACATTCGCGCCTACATATTACACAGTTACGAGTGCAATCAATCGGTAATGATAAATAGCTTTTGTTAGACAAATAATAAATGGACTCGCAGCTAGTTTCAGACCCCGGGACAAAAACTAATGTAGTCGAATGAGGGTGAAAAAAAGAAATCATCCTTAACTGCCTTGCGTTGCCTCCACGCTTCTCGATTTCGTTTCGTTCGTTCCGTTCATTCGCCTTCCAGTCGAACTGAAGAAAACAATGTTCGCGCGGCGCGGCGTCTTTCCTCGATTATTTTTTTTTTTGTTATCCTTTGAACTCAACATATATTCTTTAAGTTTTATCCTGTTTTCTACAATTTGAATAGTTTCTTGATCGTTTGCATTTTCTTCATTTCTTTTCACATCGTTTCAATTGCTGTCATTTGTTTTGTATGTCTTCACCCTTTGTTTGTGCTGTAATTTACTCATCGCACACAAATAAATCGAATTTAAAGCGATAAGACAACTGTCGAATTTGATTTATCATATTTGGAGAAAGTTTCTTCAATCACTTCTTCAATGATTCATCGTTCTTCTTAAAGATTGAATAAAATATTTTAACTCTGAATTATTTCTCCCTTTTTATTCTTTGAGAAGAAAGAATTTTTTGTTTTGCTGTTTCCGTAATAATTAAATTCAGTTGAAATGTAAACAGAAAAAATCCTTTAGGGATCTTCTTAAAATTGAAATTACTGCTGGTCTTTAATTTCTTATTATGTCCGCACTTATCTCATTTGTTCTTACATTCTTTTCTGGCAGTTCTAAAATGATACAGTTATTAAGGCTTGAGTTTTGAGATGATGAGGATTTTTTCTGCGGACTTCCTTTGAATATTCATTTTTGGGAGTGGTTGGAAAGTGGAAGGTACTTAGTGTGATTAAAAAGTGATTCAACTTGGAAGCAACCCTTCTGATTAGTACCAAAAGAATTTTTCATCATTAGTCTAATGATGAGTGTGCTTTTTATTTTTGAAATTTTTGCATCTAAAATGTTTTTAAATTATCCTATATTTATTGAAATTAAAAAAATAATTAATTGTTATAAGAAAAATTTAAATTCTTATTTTTATCCGTAAGATGGCTTTACAATACGATCTGGGCAAATTGAGTAATTATTGCAATTCTAATAATATTTAATGCAATTAGACTGGATTAGACTCCAAATTTATATATTTTACCGGTGCGTAAGGTAGCTATACATATACAAAGTCATCCTGTATTTATTGAAATTAAAAAATAATTAATTGTTATATGAAAAATTTAAATTGTTATTTTTATCCGTAAGATGGCGCTACAATACGATCTGGACAAATTGAGTAATTATTGCAATTCTAATAATATTTAATGCGCTTAGACTGGATTAGACCCCAAATTTATACATTTTACCGGTGCGTAAGGTAGCTAGACATACAAATAAACATAAATAGAAATATGTGAATATTCATATCATAATGAAGTGAGGTTAACGTGACCGTACCCTTGCTTAGATATATTTTCTACGTTTTGGCGTTACTTTGATGGTGTCAGTAAGTGCCTATATATGTGAATGGTCCTTTAATTTGGAATGAAGTAATCCTGCTAGACCTTACCTACAAATTCAATTATGCGTACACCCTTCGACATGTTTCGATAAATGTCGATTTTTGATGTATTCAATTGTTAATAACATCTTTACAATGTCCCTACATAATTTTATAATCAAATTTGCAATAATTATGGACAATTCCTCTGAATTCCAGTATGTAATTTTGTATAGTATCACAAACTTAAAGAAGTTTCCTACATTGCAAACAACTTTGAATTAATTCCAAAGCAGGGGAAAATCTTGGATAAATGTTGTATGAGGTTTTGTTGTGTTTCGTGTTATACGAACTTTAATCATTATAATAATAATAATCTAAGTAAGTGTTGAAAATTTTGAAGTTTTCATCGAGATATCAAAGTTCCTAACTTTTCTACAAGATTACAAGACTATAACAGTTTCCATTCTGCAAATAATTTATATGGGCACTTTTATTCCCAAAAATAAATTACATGATATTAAGTTGATCAAAACAATGATACATTACAATAATATCAGAATAAATCTCGTTTGCCATCTCAACAACCTGTAATACATCACCAATTTATCTATATCAAGACATCACAACACATTTTTTATGTGAAAAGTGGCTATGTGCAAATAGCTCCCAAGTTGTTTGAACACAACAAAAAAGCTGTGATTAAACATATTCTGGGTTAACTGCGCCGACGTTAAAACATCGCAACAATTTGTAACGCTCATGTTTATGTGGCGGTTTGGCAATGTATGTTGAAGGGCGAGCGACTCAGCCTCACTTTCAGACCCTGCTATATGATCCTTATCAATTTATGAATGATTTATAGTAGCAAATTTGACGCCAACTTATTGCCCTCCGCTTGGAAAAAATGTAATTCGATTTGCTCCCAACTTCGCCAACAGGACTTCTTCCTTTTGTATGTATGCTGTTATATTTTATAATGAGAGCACCTTGTATAGTTGCAAGTATATAATTGGGTAGTGTTGAACTTCTCATGTGGTGTTATCTCGGTTATCTCATGCTTTTGTCATGAACGCCTACTCGCGTAAACTTTCGCAGCGTGTTTATTCGGGTGGCTTCGAAGTGAATCAAATTAACCACGCGTCGCGATTAATTGCTCGGAGAAGTTGAACTTGAAGTTTAGATGTTCAGAATTCCCTCTTCTGTGATGATGTTAGTTATGTTTTGTTACACGGCACATGATACAACTTGTTCTTTGTCAAGTCTGGGGAATACCTCTGTTGTCTTGTTTTTAACTTGAATGGAAGAAAGCTTTTATTACAGCTACAGATCGATAAGTTTAAGATTTCTGTTGAGGTGTATTGTTGTTTGTTTTGGTAATTTGTATTATGAATGAATGGCAAAAACCAGAGTCGTCTTTAGATATGTATTAAAAATTCTGTCAAAAATTTAAAATAATTTACGATTCTCAAGTAGATGGCGCTCTCCACTTGAATACCCACCAGCTCCTGGACTAAAACAAAACAGTAGTGGTTTAACATGATAAGAAAATAAATGAGTTTAATTTGTGTTATTCATATTTAAATGCATTTGTATAATAAATAAATGAAAAGATGGTTTTGTCGGTCGGTTTTGGAAGATATTCTTTACTCGTTTCGAGCAAAATTGAAGCAGCAAGGGGTATTGGGATTGGTGTAAATATATACAAAACAAGTTAAAGTGGCTGTTGAAGTTAGATATGGGGAGTTATAGAAGGGAAATTCGTATTTCGAGAAAGTCGTTTGGCTTTTACAGCCTGCGATTTATTATGTACCATACGATGTAGACGGAGATATATCCTCGTAAATTAGGATATTATAATCATTTTTCTATTGCCGATCTTTCTGCTTCAGAAGCAAATTGTATTTTATTAATAATAAATTTATATCAATTTGATTTAATTTATTTTCCGTGTAAATATATAATGTTTGTAGAAGTGGAAAATTCGGTTATTGCGAGGGGTTGTTGGGTTTTATTTGTAGGGTTTCCTGGTTCAATGAATATTGCAATTGTCACATTTACAAAGAAGCAGGTTGTAATGTTTCTGTTTTTGTATTTTGATTTTCTAAATCAGAGGTTTTTATTAGGGCCAAAAATGCAAAAAGGGGGATGTGCTTTCTTAATTAACTTGGCAACCATAGAGGAAAACCTTTGCTCTAAATAACTAGGTACTTTAAGTTTTCAAAATTATGTTAGTAGCTATGTAATTATTGTGTCTTTTATTGTACAAGTTTTCAATTGCCACTACAGTATATCAGTGACATTACATTTAGAAAGTCAAAAGTAGTTTTGGGAAGTACTTTTTCTTAGAAAAGCTGAAGCTGTTATTGCTACAGGCCAGTTAAAATGTTATTATTATTTCTTTTCTTATCACAAATAGTATTGTGAGAACAACAACAAAATGGCCTAATAATGTTCATTAATACCCTTAGAATGGCTAAAGCTAAAAATACCAGAAAGGATTATTAAGATTTTTATCATTTTCATGTTGCTAATGTGTACAAATATTACAAGTTTTTGACCAAATTTCACATCAGAATTTTCCTAATTATAGAACTTTCCATTTTCCTAATTTTAATTTTTTGTTTTCCCACGAATGAATGTATTTATTTACATAGAAATGATATAACCCATTTTGGAAACCCCCTCATTGCAACCATCCCAAAAGTGCATAAATGAAACGGTGGAAGTATGAAACGTGTCTGTGATTTCGTCTCTTATGTTGTTAATGCCCCCATCATAGAAGCACTCCTGGGAAAAGTGCAAAAACTAGGCTAAGAAGTAGTCGCATCCGCACAAAGCTTGGTAGTTGGCGTCGCCCGACGTCGTCTAATTTAAAGCAAAGTTAGACGAAGACCAAAATTCTATTCCATTTAAGCTAACTTTCCCCTCGAACACAAGCAAGAAAGCAAGCAGATTTTCGTGGACCCACTTCATGGAAAATCCGTTTCCTGTTTTGTTTTTCTGGCGAGTGCAAGTGTACGAAAAATAGGGCTGCCTGCCTTACTGGTAGTTTTTGTG
>JASKGN010030747.1:0-19273 GCA_030556245.1 Falagria sp. GC000072 | reverse complement strand
TTTTAATTAAATACATTAAAATTCGATCGAGTAAGGTTCTATAATTGTTTATAATTATTATTTTAATAATAACTTACGCTCTTCTAATTGTATTGTTGTTTGTTATATGTTATGCATTGTAGATACACTGTTTGCAAATTCAAATTTTGATTGAAATAATTTCCTAATTGATTGCGATTGATTTGTATCATTAAAATTTTCTTTTTTTCACTTTCAATTTTGAAAACTTCACATATCTATAGTAAATAAAATTTACCAATTAAATAAACTTGTTATTATTTTACCTGAAGCATTTCCTAATTGTTAATATCCATGAAGGAGATGTTAGAAGTGTTGATTATTCTTGAAAATCCTTGTTGTCTATCAACAATTTTCCATGTAATTATTGTTGTTAATATGTCCCATACATAAAATAAACAAACATGTTATTAATAATAAAAATAAATTGTAATATTTTGTATTTTTTGATTTTGTTAATAGCATACCTCATACAATTTCCCCCTTCTTGTCTCTTAATGATTGCATAAGTTGTCCTATGTCCTAAACTGTCCTATGTTTTCCATTGCATCTGGAGTAACACTATTGTTGCCATTGCACGATATTTCCACTGAATTATAGCTTCGCCTTATTTAGAACTGTTTTCCTTGGGGAAAAAAGTGCACAACTGTCTGCTGATTAATTATTTTAATGCATGATTCCTGTTGTTAATTCTTGTATGTATTGCATTAATATTTAATATTACGTCTAGCTCTAAATACTCCATATTTGAATACAATTTTATACTCTACGATGAATATCTTACAATAAACTCTCTTTGGTTTACAATCTGATGTTCATCAACTTGAAAACCTTTCATGTTTCTTTACTTTCTTAAACAATCTTGTTTAGCCTCTTCGCTATTCATAATTTCTGTATATAGCTACATTAAACAAATCAGTAATCCTTCTTTTAATATATACATCCTTTACAATTCTAAAAATGTTAATGACATTATTATCATAATACTAGGGTTTAGATTAGAATATTCAGCTATAAATAAAATCCTTACAAATTAAATTATTTGTTCCATTATGTTTCTTAGTTTTCTAAATATATTGATATGATTTCAGCAGAAGTATGTAACAAAATTAATTCAATAGTTAAAAATTAAATACTTAAAATACACGTAAAATAAATTTCATCGTTTTCAATTTGTGTCAAAAAATATAATTTTGCCCATAACAAGACAATATCACAAGAAAGATTTATGTAGCTAACTTATTATGAATTATATGCAATTAAAATATATCCACAAATGAGTTCTTCTTAATTATTGGATTAATTTTTCATATAGCATTATTACCAAAATCACAACAAATATAAATTAAAGCACGTACATTAAAATGTAATATGCTTTTATGTGAATATTTCGAAGGACTGAAATATTCCACACAATATCAATAAAATATCAATAAAAAACAAAAATGTATACAAAAGTTTGTATCATTTACATCAAACATTATTATCTTGCATAAGCATCTGTAAAGGATGTTTACTTAATTCTCAAGAATTATTATCTTGGAAAACTTATTCCAAATCTTACATCATTTACTACAGACACTTAAAGCTTGAAGCATTTACCATTTATAATTATATAACAGCATAGCCTTATTATGTAGGATAATATAAATTATATGCTTCTATGTAGATAAAAGAGTGTTAATCCAAGAAGTCATATTCATCTTTGAAATTCTCTTCAATAGAATGAATTCTTAACTCTTTTTCAACTAAATAGTGAAATCACAACAAATTAAATTACTACTAAATATAACTTATAGTATTAATAAATAAATAATAATAATTGCTAGTTATACATTAAAGAAACAATTACCCAAAGAAAATCTAATAATGTCCAACAATTCTAGGACGTACAATATAAACGTGCAACTACATTCAAGTTTTAACAACAAAGATAAAAGTAAGATTTCAATGAGACTCACCATTAAAATCTTCAACTTTACGTCTTCGTTATGGTTGTGGTAATAATGGAGGCATATGAGGCACCCTGAATTTTGAAGGTATAAGATCGTCCTTTACATGCCATTAATTTTTTAAATTGATCATGTAAATAACTCTTTTCGTCTGGGCGCAATTGTTCATAACGATTTGTTAATTTAAATGGATCTGCAACAATAAATAAATATTAAGTTGTATTTATTCAATGATAAATAAAATTTTAATTTCTTACCAATTCTTAGATTGTAATACGTCCCGTAACAAATTCACAATAAAGTAAATTATGTGTAGTGTTGATTGTCCTGACGCAATTATAAGTATTGTTATTTGCATTCATACAGAAGCAAAAGGTCCCGACGTCCACAATGGACGCCCTTCGCCAATGATCATTATCATGTCGAAAGCTACGGATTTTTTCAGAATGACATTCTTTTTCTAATTGTGCCTTTTTCCTTAGTTTCTTAGCCTTCTTCCTTAAACGTTCATCTTTTTGCTTACGTCGAGCTTCTCTGGCGATTTCTTTCTCAACTTTTTCAACGTCGTAACTCGTATGGATCTTCAGGTTCACAATGACAATATTCCTTCTTGGATTTGGGCTGACTAGTTGTTGGATTTGTTGTAGTTGTAGTAGATGAAGAATTGATTGAAACTACATCTTCAGTTGTTGTGCTACTTGTAAATTCTTCATCTGTTATATTAGAAGATGCAGATATTAATGATGTATTAAAATCATATTCTTCAGTAGTAGAAAATTGTAGAATGTTAGTTGTGGAAGGTACATTTGTTGTTGTTGAAGTAGGTCTATGATGACCATGTCGATGATGATGAGAAGGTTTTAATTCATCAGCAGTATTTGTCAAAGAATTAAAATAATGATTATTTTTTCTTCATTTATGCATAGTTTCTTCCATTTCAGGATGCTTCTTCTTCTTTTTATGTTGATGGTTGTTTCTTGGTGTAATATCAAAGATATCAATCTTCTGTGTTGAATATTCCAGGAATATTCACAAATCTTAACTCGAAAGGTCCAACTTGGAAGTTATTATTAACAGTCACCAAATCAACAGCTGATTCTGTCGTGTCTCCTAATCTCCTTAAGATTTTCCAGTTGTTGTTTCAAACGTTGAATTTCATTATCAATGTGTTCTCGAGACCTACTCCAAGATTTTCGATCGTGATAGATCACCGATGAGCAATTAATAATATGTAGTTTAGTTGCCCTAATTTTATTTAGTTGCTTTTAAAATTTAGGTTTAATTATGTAATGAGCAATTATACTGTTTTCATATTTGATGTTAGATATTTTGCCAAAAGGTTTAGTTTAATTTTAGATTTAATTAATCCTTTGTAGTTTTATTTTTTAAATTATTAGTGTTGTTTTTAATTTCTTTTGAGTATAATTGTTGTTATTGCCTAAACATAACAGACTTCAAATTATTTTGAAAATTACGCATGCGCATTTTGATATTTTGTTAAATTCGAAAAAGGTAAAAATACAAAATAATTTCAGATGTATTTTTACCATTTTCAAGTATGAACTTCAAAATTCCTTAATTTGTCTTATAACAATTGTCTATAAATATACCTTTGTTTATTTTGTCGAGTTTTGTATTTATTTATTCCATGCTATCTCTGAATTTTAGAGCATTTTTAAGTTACCTAAAAGACACACAATAGTGTAAAAAAAATGTACATACTTACATTTCCATTTGCAACTGATGCGGAACAATCATTCTGAAAGGTTATCCTGTTAAAACTCTTTTCTTCAAATACTCTGGATGTTTGCATATGTTGGCACATTGGCTTTCAGCTCCTCCATTGTATTTTAATGCATTTACTCATTGCATGGTGATAAAGAAATATTAATTTTGCATTTTGTTTTAAGTGACAACATTCATCACTTCGTTAATCTGTATCTTATTCTTCACAAAAACAAATATTCTCCATAGTTCATGCTGTACATATCGTGAGAAATAATCCGTGTGGTGAGACTGATCCCATGTTAGAATATTGATAATATTAATTAGTTATTATGCATATGAATATAAAACACTAGAATATTTCTGCTTCTTGTTTCGAAACAATTTCCCAAACAAAATTATGTTGTTAATATATATTATTTATAAATATTAAGTATAATAATAAACTAAATTGTTGAAATTACCTAGTAGCTTTCTTGATTTATCTTAATGATAAAGAATATATCAGCATTAAGAAGATACTTGTAAATGCATTATTTAAAATAATATCCTGGACGAAGTAGCAGCTATATATCATTAATTCCTCTATCTTAGACTGATAACTCAATTACCAAGAAGTGCAGTAGCTATAATGTAAGCACATAAAAGTAAGATAAATTTTGTCAAATGATACTAAAAAATTGTTTGCTATTAAATGCGATTTGTACCTTTCTTTTAGGATGCTGAGAAAGCCATTCATGAATTTTTAATAATTTCTTATTGTTCTTATGCACTGCACAATACAATTTTTAATCTATTTAATTAAATTATAAATGTTCACATTGTGTTAAGACACGATGCACACTCGGTTTTGTTTTTGTCCGTTTTGTCTTAGCCGAGGTCAGCCGAGGTCTTAGCTTAGTTTGGCGCGATAACCTGTGAATGTGAATTTCATTGAACAAATAACTCAACAAATAAGCAGGTAATCAAATATTCTTAATTAATCTAAAATATTAATATAAAAATTTATGATTTACAGGGAAAATGAGTCATAACATATTCACCTCGATTTTAGAAAATTGTGGAGTCGAGTTATCAACTGATTCATTAATTGCCCATGTTTTGAAGAAGGAACAATGTCTAGTACAAAGAGATTTGGAGAAAGCACTCACTACAGAAATTAGAAGTGAGTTTGTACGGGATTTCAAAGAGTATTGTCAGGATGAAGACAATTTTAAGAATGCTCTGGAGCGAATGATATTACAAAAGAATGAGCAATATGATGACTTATTTCAAAACAGTCTCTTCCATTTATTATTAACTGTAGATGAGATAAAAGACCCAATTTTGGATATTCTATTAGAAAAGCTGCCATATAAAATAGTTGATAATGATGTAATCTTTATTACATGTGCCTTAAAGACTTTATCATCGATTGTAGTCAATAATGATCGATTGGCAAATAGTTTAATACAATATTTAGATGTTGCCGATTTGGCAACTAAAATTGAAATGCTGAATTACTTTCCTGGGATTATTTCAGAAAAACATTTTTGCAATATTGTAGATAAGTTGCTAACACTTATGGAGGAAGAAGAAGGAATTGCAGAACAAATTATTGTTTGCATATCTTCATATAATTTGACTAACGAAATGAAAACCTATGCAGTGGTGTTTATAATGGATAAAATACTTTGCAGTAAACGATATTATAAAATATTTCCAGAGCTTTTTAATTTTTTAATGGATAATTCAAGCAATAAACTTTTAATTTTTGATAAAATTCGTGTAACATTGGAAAGGGCTTTGTCAGACGAGAAAATCGAAGAAGCTATAAAAACTAATATTCATAACAAAGTCAAAGTTGGCATTATTGAGAATAAACAACTCTACGATGCAATTTTGAAAAATAATCCAGAAGAAGTATTAACAATAGATATTTATTTCTTTATGCTTCTTTATATATGTGATAAGTCAAAGAGACCACAAATAAAAACAAATTTAAAGAAGAAAATCAAAAATCGATTATATCGCAAGGAATTGTTTGAAAACTTCTTTGAGAAATATTTAGTGCCGATAATATTAGCAGATTTCCATAAGGCCTTAATTGATATTTCATTTTGTTTAATTGATGCAAACAACATGAGTGTTAGTATTTATGGAGATATTGGCACATTAATCTTCAAATTAATGTTTAATCATCCTTTATGTGATATTAAAATGGGAAATTTTATGATGGAGCAAATTTATTTCCATTTACCAAAAGTGGATCACTATCATCATATGATAATATTGCAAATGTTGGGGGATATATCGATGGGACAAAAACTCCAAGACCATTTGTCAAGATTAGTATTGCTTATTGAATTGAGAAGTATATTTAACTTACGTAATTTGAAGACATTGTTTGGGATCATTTGTAAGAATGCTGTTCAAGCCCAGCCATGTGTAGATGAGATCCAAGAGGTAATTACCAAATTACTTTTGAAATTTGATGTGAATGTTATCAAAGCTGGTATCATTGCTGCAGTCCTCCTGTCTAAATATTTGAATGAATCTGTTGAAACTGAAACACCTACAGAGAATGAAAATTCACCATTAATTCAATCACTTAATTTGTTGAAATATACTCGTAACATCTGTAAATTTAAACCAGAATGTTTAGGTTTATTCTTTGATGAATTGGCATTATCAATAAGTCCAAAAACACATGTTATATTACTGAATTGGCTCAATGAAGATATCATTGATGGATTTGAACAAGATTATGTTGTCTCGGATGCTGAAATAATAGAATGCCCACTTGCTCTGAAGCCACAATTTGAATTGAATGCTTCAAGTGAAGTTGATCAATCAATGTATATTAATATTGGTATCTTACTTCAAAATTCATTAGACAATAAAAAAGTCACTGTACTTGCACCACTATTTCGACTTCTTCGATTGGTTACTTTCTACTTAAATGATGGGAGTCTGGGCAATGTGGATGCACTTTTAGGCTTGGGAGTATTACTACCAGACCTGGATAATATTGAAACTCATGGACAAGAAGATCTGAAAATTGTAGCTACTGCAATCTTCCATACTATTAATTGGTTCCGTGAAGTTGTCGATGCATTTGTGGATCAAAGTTATAGTATTTTAAAAATAAAAGTCATCCAACGTATTAAACACATTGTTGACTTAGAGGACAAACTTGATGAGTGTATGGCAATGCTTGTGGATCACAAACTCCCGAATTGTTACTTTTATGAAAATTCAACTACTTCAGAAAAACCACATGGACCTGCACCAAGTAAACGATTCAAATCTCAACATCAAAGCATAGTTGCTAATACAACATTAACAGAAGGAAAATCTCGGCTTTGGTTTAATGAAAAAGTTTATTACAACTTTCGCGAAATTAATACAGGCATTTTAATATTGTTAAAGTATCCAGTAACAAGTGAAGATATGACCGCATCACAAATGAGATCCATTCAAAGTAAACAATTTCAATTCATAGTCAAAGATTCCGTCAATAAATTAGCCACTATTATTACATTACGTCGAAGTACAGAATGTTTACGTCATATTAAACCGGAAACTTTACTCAATGATTGCGTAAAATTCATGCCATATATTCAAAAACAATTCCGCCAAGTTTCGAATGAAATTTCAACTTTTTTATCTGCGTGCGAGTCTTTCGAAGATGCTGATATTTACAATCCTCGCATAACTGATCTGAAAGTCACTACCCTTCTTGTTTTACAATTTTATCGACATATTTTCACATGGTCAGGATTCTATGAAAAACAACATCAAGAGCTTTTGCAGAAGTTTCTCAAGTGTTTTTCTTCACCTGAAATATCCGGAAATGAATCTCAAAATCAGTCTTTGTCGCAAGTTTCTACAACAACGATGATTCTTGATACAATTAAGAATCTTTTCGATCACAAAAGTATTTGTTTATTATCTAGTGCATGCAATCTAGTTAAATTATTAACTGGTCTGCAAGAACTCATGCTTTATAATAAAAGACATGCGGATAAATACATTACTGCAAGTGGTCAGGCATTTCTTAAAAAGAAATGGTATACTCACAATCAAGTTTTGGAAACTGGCAAAAGCACATTTGAAAGCATCGAGGTTTTCACAATAGCTTATTTGAAAGATTTTAACATGAATAAACTTATGAAGGTAACAACAATTCTTCAGAAAGAGGTGAAAATGCTACATAGTAAGAAGGATACACTTACTAGTTTTCCTTGTGTTGACAAAAGTAATATTCATGTTATGTATACGTGTTTAATTAAGAAACTCTTAATACTATTGCCTCAGGAATTACTACATATCAATAGCATAGAACAACTTAAAATTTGGCTAACCACTTTACAATCCTTAGAATCTCTAATCAACATAGCCAAGTTTGTGCGAATGAAAAGTGTGCTTAAAGTATGTTCCAGACATGCAGTTCGTGTACTTAAAACCTTTATAAATCAAGGTTTACCTATTGTAAATAGTATGTTAAAAGAGAAACTTGGCTTAATCCAAAATATTTTTGGAAGACTAGAAATAATTACAAAATTTTTACATCAAGTATGTTGTGAATCTCTTGTTAAAAAAGATGCAAATCTTCAAACTCCCATGATTCGTAGTACACTCGAAGAACTGAACAACAAAATCCAAGCAGTTATGGAAACGCACAATTGCAAACAAGCTTTCTGGACTGGCATATTAGTAAATAAAACACTGAATGGAGAAACAATTGCTTCCCAAATATTCACTGATAGTGCAATAAGTGATTCCGAAAGCATAGAAAGCGATGCAGAATCTGATAACGACATATTCGATGAAGCGGTACAGTCATCAAGTGAAGTGTTTGCTTGAAGAAAATTTAAACAAAAATTTTGTTACTTATAATAATATTTATGTTAAAGTGTATTTGAATTTGTATAATTTGACCAAAAATAAATAAATATCTTTCCAATAAGAATATTTAAAATTTTGTATACAAATTTATTGAAACATTATAGTTGCACTTTATGATTACAATCGTTATAAATGCTGTTCATCCGCAGTAAACGTCTTTTCCTGCTAACAAAAGAAACAGCAACATGTTTCAGTCTAGCCCCCATATATCTCAGGTGCACACAAAATAAGAATAAACCAAATTAATGCAATAATCATTAGTTATAAAAATCTTAGAAATATTCACAATCTATGTATAAATTATAAATGGCGCCGCTGAAAAGTAGAAACTAGTAGTCTTGATAAATATCGTCGCATCTTGAGATTTCGCTACGAACCATTCCGCTGTTGATTATTCAATTAGAAACCGCACAAACTTAAGATTAATTCGCGATTTTAGTACACCTGGTATAAAACAAACGGAGTACTTTAGTTGTCGTATTATTTCGAGAAGAAATAAATGACGTAAATCATACTTAAAGGACCTATTTACAGACCAAAAATAAACTTATAAAAACAATTTTAGTGAATTTGTTTGTTCTAAAACAAAAGATGGCAATTTCTCCCAATGATTAAGAGTTTGTTATTCGTGTAATTTTAATAATTCACTTTTCCTTTAAAATAGATATCTAATATCTTCTGCATGAGCTTGAAAAAGTCTATTTTCTCATACACAAATACACTAGTGCATTTCAAATTTCAGTTTATTTAAGAAAGATGGAACGAGTGTTGCCCCTCGGATGCAGCGATGCAAAGCTTTTCGCGCATAACTTCGATGCTCGAATAATCTGGAAGTTTGAGGTAGTTGACACAAGTCATCACAGAAGGTAGGAAATCATCTGGATTCAAGTTCGTATCACGTCGTACGACCGTCAAAGGGGGCGATAACGCTTTGAATCCTAAAATTTAAAAACAACCACGTATTAAAATTCTAATTAGAAAACAAAATTCAAAATGTTCATACCTCCTACAGGTAACCTTGGGCTTCCAGTCAAAAACTGTACAAACAGCCGTTGCTCTTCCCTATTGTAAGAACTAAGAACTTCAAATAAGAATCGAACGGCCCTGGAATCTGCCGTGTAACCGTGATCCGGCCGACAACATTCCATAAGGGTTTTGACATCCCAGCCAGATAAAGAATCTCGGGGACAACCGCAGAAAACAGATTCCAATTCCTCCGGTTGGAACATACGGATATTATGAATCGGGAAAACCGATTCGAAGCCTTCTCGAAATGATTCCATTTGCCTACATACACCTTCTACCAAGAACCAATGCAGGACCAAATTAATGTATTGATGTAAGTTGTTAATTGTGACGCTTGTAATGCGTCCGTTTCGAATTAATTCGATGTTGGTTCCTGGTAGAACAAAATCTATACCTAAATCGGCAATGGTACATCCATCAAATTCTAATTTCTCGATCTAAAAATCAAACATAAAATAATTTTTCATATTGCAAGTAAACAATTAAATTTAAAGTAACAACAAACCTGCTCCATTTGTTCAACCGAGGTTAATTCTGAATTGGCTAAAATAGCATCCCTTTCTCTAACTAATGCCTGCATCTTCTTTATTGTTTTATAAATATCAGGTGCAACATGTGCAAGATCATCAAGTCCTAAAGAATGTTCGTAGCCCAAGATCCACTTGTAAAAAGTTATAGAAAATGGTAAATCCAACTAGAAAATTTCCAAGATTAATTGCTAATAATTACAAAAGGTTTTAAATATTTTACCATTCTAGAATCCATCACAGCTTTAGCCATTAATTTTCCTAAAAATCTGAACTTCGATTTGATCTTTGTTACATGATTAACCTTAGCATTGCGTGGCAGAGGTGCAGCAAACAATCCATTAGTATTATAAACATATTCGCCTTGATTATCAGGAGCATGCCACAATTCCAAATCTAAACGTTGCAGTTCCTTCGAGACTAAAGTATAGAACTCCAACGTTGGTCCCAAACCAGTCCCAACTTCATTTTCATATTGCACTTCGAGCAATGCTTTAGACGTGGCTAAATCCTGCATTACTTGCTCAGCTTGTTTCAAAATATCCTCACGAGAAATCGTTCGCTTTCTTCTATCTAATCGTGGTGTAACACGTTCTTGTGAATCGGTGCTACTTAATTCTGGTGTCATATCCAGTAATTTCTGCAAAGCACGATCTCGATCAAACGATGTGGCATAGAATAACAGTTGTCGCGTTTCGAAAGGAAACAGGAAAGGACACACAGATGCAATTTGTTGCAACCAATTGGGTAAATTTCCTGTCATAATAACTAGAGGGTCTTGCAGTTGACGTGATGCCTTCGCTGCAATTTTACTGTTTAAAAATTCGGAATAATTCAAGATTGGTTTGTAATCTAATGCAGGATACAAAGTTGTCCAATGTTGATTCAGAGCATTTAAGATGCGGAGGAGACAGAGTACTTCCAATGATGCATCTTGAATTGTTACAGATTCTGGTAGAGATGTTACTAAGTATGGTGTAAGTGGTGAATGGATTGCTGGAGTAATTCCTTCTGTAATGCAATAAGAAAAATCATATACTGCACATTGTAATAAAAAACTAAAGAAATTAATTACCATTCCATAATTCGTCCCCTTTACGTCTGAGAGCATTCTTACTACTAGAACCTTTACCCTTCCGACTGGATCCTGTATTACTAGCACTTGATTTTTGTGTCGCATTCGGTTCTTCTTTCAAAGGTCGATAATAAATTGTATGCGTTTGAATCCACACACCGGCATGACCAAGAGGAGTTTCGTTATCAGTGTCAGTTTCACTTTGGTCATTGCCATTGTTGCTGAATTGTCGTACCGCTTGATACACAGTCATATTATATGGAAGTACTGAGTTTCCAATGAGGAATTGCAACTTATGTTTTGAACCTGAAGCTGATATAACTACTGTAGCTAAGGTTTCTTCAATATCGTCATCTGAATCTCCATCGTCACTATCAGCACTATCCTTATCTCGAACACGTCCATACCCACGTACCACTAAATATCGTTCGATTGCTTGCACTAATGCTAAAGGATCTATCTTTACTGTACCACCTTTCCATTGTTTTAAATTCGTGCAGTCGGGATGTCTTTGTAAATTGCACTAAAAATAAAAAATGAATATATAAGAATATTTGGTTGCATATATTTGAAGTCCTTTTAAACTCAAAAAAGACAAATAAAAACTTACTTTTAATTGATGGGTATTAAAGAATTTTAAAGCACTTGTTCCTCCACGTCCTGCACCACTACTTGCAGGCAAGTCATGAACCTTAACTGGAAATTGTTCTAATTGAGATACACATCCACTTAACTTAGCAACCAAAGCGCTCATCCATGAAGAATTGATTTCCTCCAGCACAGTTACATTCATTTCCAATGCACAATTGGCGAATACATGTAGAAATATGCGTAGCCTTTGATCTCTTTCAATAGGACCTACAACACAAAGTCAAATGTAAAATTCACACATAAAATCATTTCTTAATAATATTTACCATTTGATGATGCTAGATATGACAATAGAGCTTTTATTAAACCAGAATGATTCACTTCAAACGGCGATATATCTGATTCAATAAGAATTTCTCGTAGTTCCCGTAGAGCTTCCTCACATTCTGTAGTTGGCAATTTTTGAATGCAACTCGTCAGCCTTGAAAGAACATTCATAGCTGGATGTTGTGCACCTGACATTTCATTGCAGGAATGAGTGTCAATGAATTTCGTTGCCTGAAAACCGATTTCCTTTTTTAGTTAAAGAATAATGCAACAATCACGGAATAAAATTAATTGAAGGATACTTAGAACCACAAAGCAGGATAAAAAGGATATCAAGGGGGATGAGCCATGGATTGTAGGATGTCTAAGAGTAAATAAAAATGACGTCGTACCTGATCGCGAACCCATTGACGAGTTTTCTCTCTATTACCTGCGGTCAAATTAGAATTAGAGGAAGATTTGTTTAAACAGTTCCCCATGTCTTTACTATAATTTCTATCATTGGAAGACGAATTCATATTTCGCCCCCACCTTGCAGGATTTAAACTCTGTAAGAAACTAGATGTTTTCGAATTCCCCGAAAATCTAGGTCTGTTACTAGTTGAATTGCTAGGTGTAGATGAATTTGTACCCAACGACGTAGCCTTACTGAATAAATCGTGCATCAGCGAAGGTGACAGCGGCATATCTTCATGTCGCGACTTCGAGGAGCGTCCTCCACTGCTACGTTTCCCAGCTCGCTTGCGTTTCAGCACATCACTAATGCGAACATGCGAAGGGCTCTGCGTCTTGTTCTCAGTTTCTACATTCGCGTTGGTCCTAGAAGATTTCTGCACGAGCGTCTGCTGCATTTGTTGCGCCTGTTGGGTAACCACTGTGGAATTCATGTCCGAAGATGTTGGTGTATTATTTTGCGCAACATTTGATGTAACACTGATTGATGAAGGGACAGAAGTTCCATTTGGAGTCATATTAATTTTGCTACTGTTGGGTGTTGATGGGCCTGGTTGTGAGTCATTTACAAATGAAGTGGTGCTCGAGTTAGCAGACTTTGGAGGACTAACACCAAGAGGAATTTCAGGATCTGCCAATTGGTTTATTTGATGCATGACACCTTCGCGTCTGAAATGAATGCCGAAAACGTCCGGTAACTTCGACATGAGAATTTCGGCCATTTGTAAAGCACCAACGACAATGCGTAAATCTGAAGAAGCCATCATACCAGCAATGTGACTACTAACGACTTGATTTTTCAAAACTTCTTTAAGTAGCTCAGGTGTGGCATAATACACCATTCTTAACAAAGCTTTCAAACATTTGCAACGCACTGTTGGACCTGCACTGGATGAATAAACTTCGTAAAGAACCGAGAATAACGATCTTATGAAAGCTGCTGCTAGTCCGCGTTCTTCACGAAGACATGCGACTCGAGCATCGCGATTTGCTGAAGTCGGTCGACTGCCAGGTTGCACAGGATCTGATGTAGCTGTCGATTGGCTATTGTTAGGTGTGAATCTTCTTTGAACTGGACGTGAGGTTCCAGTGTCTTCGTTAATTTGCTGCATTGAGTGGAAATCAATAGTGTAAGTGCGACCTAATGTATTTAAACTCACTTCATCGTCGCCACTGATATGAGCAGCTTCAATCATTCTACTGTCGACAGCACCATAGGGATGCCATAAACTCCGATCATCTCGCCATTGCCATGTAGGCTGATCTTTGCTAACGTTAACTGGTCTTTCCAGTAAAGAATCAACAACAAAAATTCCATCTGTCGGTAACTTTGGCATAAGTTCGCCAATTAGAGCTGTAATTTCATACAATTCTTGAGGTTGCCTTGGAACTAAATCGACCTCTTCTTGATTCACTTCAGCTGAACCAGTCAATAAATAAAGTAAAGTTTCAGCAATATTTTGTTTAAGTAAAGTCAATGCCAAGTCTGGGCAATTCGCACACATTACACAAAGCGTGCGCAAAACAGTAATAAAAGTTCCAGTGCTTATGACTGGTGGTGTGACAACAAGCAATTGTTGCAGATTCTTTAATAATTCAGTGCTTGCAATTTCTTGTAAGCGTGCTGGTTCCAATTGGAAGCTATCTACAAGTCTTGAAAATGCGGAACACACGCATTCGACGCTCTTCTTGTCTTGTTGTGTCAGTCGGTTTGCAAGAAGTGGTAATGATTCCGCTACATATTGAAATTCTTCGCTGGTCATATTCAAACAGCAGTTTGCCGTTACTGAGAGTGCATTACGTTGAGCGTTAATGGAGAAAAAGTCCAAGTACATCAAACATGCAGTAACACCTCTCTGTAAATTAAATTAATAATAATCCGTAAATAAAACCAAGTAAACTACAAATGAATATGATATGCGAATGCGATATGCTTACAGCTTGTAAAATGGCCTTGGAATGCCTGTGTGATAACATATCCAATGCAGTTAACGATTGTTCAGCGACATCCATGCATTGAATTACTTGGAGCTTTTCGAGAAATACAGGAACTGCATCTACAACAACGGCTGATGAACGTGGAAGAGCTTCCATCATGTATGTTAATGCACGACACGCGTGATTCATCTATAACAAATGTATGACGTGAACATTTTTCTATTATAAACAAATGTGATATATTTAGCACATGTTTTAAATAAATAAAATAGATAGTGAAATACTTTCAATTTCCTTATCACACTTTTATCAATTATTTTAAATTCTAAAAGTATTAAGTTACTTACAATATCAAAATTGTGTTCCATTCGCAATAATATAATTAACGCAGGTACAACTTGCTTAACAGGAAAACCGGTTAACGTATCTTCATTTCCCATCACGAGCATCTGGCACATTTCGATAACAGCTTGCAATTGTTGTCCTTCATCCCCAGTCGCCTGCAACCCTTGGAGTAACTGTGTAGCTTTAGCAACTGCTGAAAGAAAATTAAAGATATTAAAGCTCAGTTCAGATACAAATACCAATTTTAACAACAATTTCTTCCGAATTAAAAATTTTAATTAAACTGATACACTTACAACTACTTGCACCCATGCTACGATGAAGCATTTGTTGCATTCTTGGCCCAAGTGCTCCGAACAATTGGGGTGGTAATCCTCGAGCCTCTAAAAGTGCCTGCAGCCGTCCGACTTCACTATCATCACTTTCGGAATCAGGTCCGGGCCCCGAAGGTCCCCCGCCACTTGCCATTGCTTGAGTTGCTTCCTGAGGTGAAGGCGGTTCTTCGGAAACTAAAAAATACAACGCGATATAACTAAAAATTTATGGAATTATTAATGCTAAATGGAAATTACTATGAGGAGGAGTAGTTAACATATTTTCGGCTTCATAATAACGGAAAAGATCGAAGTAATAATCGAAAACATCCATAATGTTCGATTACACAAGAAAAGCAGCACTGGAATCACACGTCGTTTCACAAAATTTGAACAAGTATTGTTTTGCTCTTAGTAGTGTGCATTCTATAAATTTTATGTCTAAACTTAAGCACGAATCACGTAATAAATAAATAAATAAATAAAATTCTATAACAGTTTGTATAAGAAGGTGTATTGGAAAGCAAATTTCAGTGTGGGTATGACAGATAATTTAATTGATAGCTTTTGTTGCAAAATAGGCATCTAGTTATTTTTTGAGAATTCTGTCAAGTAATGTGCCACAAAAGTTTTGAATCAATTAATATTCCAGAGCCTACTGTAAAATCAAGAGATGCTAACGCGTTTCATTTTAATATTTAGCAGAAGTAAGAAGTAAAATTTTGTGAACAAACCTTGTAATCCGCTATTTGGCACCTCCAGTTGGTCGGAAGCCATTGCTGGGGTGGCTGGGACGGGGGCAGGAGCCGTGGCTCCCACCTTATGTTGGCGGGATGCTCGGCTACTGCTGGAGCCTCGGCCACCACTGGAACTAGCACAGGAACCCGTTGTTGAGCTGTGCCCTAAAAGAACACCAAATCAATTTCAATACTCATGCTACCAAATCAATTTGGCGAATGATACGAAACTCGAATTTAAAGCATATGATAATCAATCAATGAGCAATGATAATAACCCAAAGATAAGATAATCAATAATATATGTAGCTTTATGTAAAATAATCAATTACCTTTGCTATTTCGAGTGCTGCGCCTCAACACAGCTCCACTTCTTGTTAGGCGAGAAGGCTCAGGGACTTCCCTACTTGCGTCTTGACTACTGGTGGCCCCCAGCGCTGTTGATTTATTCTCTGTTGTTGGTGGTGGTGGTGGTCCTTGCACAAGAGCGGGATCAGAGGGTCGACCCTGACTACGTAAAGTATATGTATGGGAAGAGACAGTGCAATTCGTCCCGGCAGCTTTTGATTTTCTGCGAGGACTTGGCTTTGTCGTTTCAACGGATTCTTCCGAATTATTATCTTCAGGAAAATCTGCTGAAGTTTTCTTGAGTTTGTTACTCGTACTAGGTCTGAGATCAGCTGGCAAGCTTCTTCGGCTATTGCCACTTGACTTTGTTGAGGATTTTTCTGGCCACGTACTAGTTCTTCTTTGTTTGGCTGTGTTATTCTGTACAATTGTTGCGTCCGGGCTTGTATCTTTCTTTGCACGTTTATTATTCGATTGTAGAGATGTACTACTACTTGCTTCTTGGACGTTTGATTTGCTACGGTTCGTTTTATTGTTTTTTGTCTTTGTCGTGGTCAAACCGTTTATACTTGGTTTGGTATCTATATCACTTAAGGAATTTTTAACCTGTTAACATAATAATTTAATTAGATTTGCTGCTTTTTTATATAAACAACTATTGAACTCATAAGGCAATATTTTAAGTTGTCGATAACTTAAAAGAGAGATGTAAGGTTACTAAGTACGAACAATATGATTGTCAGGAAAATTAAACTTTGGTTAACTGCCAATTATGTTATGTTATTGTGAAAAGTAATGTTGTTAATAAAGAATTGTTTTTCTTACTTTATTTGTGGATGGTGATTGGGTACGAAAGCGTTTAGCTTGTGCACGTTGTGGTGGCAGCGCACGCTTGCGGTGGCTTGTGCTGGCACCAGCGGTGTCACTAGCTGGATCTGCCATAGACGCTCGCTTCGCAGTACCCTGCAGCCACACACATTCCCTCGTATCTTCACAAACAAAATTATTGTTCACTGGCTGAAACAAACACAACAATCAATATAATAGATAAGTCAAAACAAAAGAAAGTCAACAATTGTTTCAAATCAATGACAAAATCATAACCACATTGGTATCTAATTAGAATAACATAGGTCTCATTGGTGAGGTCATCAACTGATTATAAAATTCTATGTGTTTTGAATTTGATCCTTTCGTCGAACCCACTGATAATAAGTGGAAATATGTATATAACAACGAACGACCATTATTATTTATAGTGCCGAGTGCACGGACACAACCACATGCACATATTACCTTGATGTTTCATTTTTATTTTTGCTGAGAACGCTTTCAGTATTCATTTGTTTTATACCCGAATCTTGCATATTACCTCAACATGAATGGCTTTCTTCAAATCATTAATGATTTATGTATTTAAAATTATGACAAAACCATCTTGAAGGGCATCGCACGCTGGCTGCTGAACAACTATCGACAACTATCAACGACAGAATGTGTAAGCAGTGGAAGTATGGAACGAGTCGAGTCTCTAGGCTGAATGTGTGCACTGAACAGAACCTACAAGAACACGAAAGGCTCACTTGATGATGCTCACTGCTGGTCCTGCTGCTGCTACACCAACCACCAACATTGAACGCACACACAAAGTAAGCTCTGCTGTTCACTATGAACACCGTGCTCAGTCGGCAGGAGTTCCGTCAGTCAGATACAGATGTTAACTGAATTGCAATGTTGCCACTTTTATGTAAATAATCGACAGTCAATTTAAATCACAACTTTAAATAGATCCTTCTAGATTTGTTGGTACATTATTTTATTTCTAAGCAACTTACTTTTAATTCGACTGCAATCAAACGAATGGCTTTTGTTATCAATCGTGAATAAGACTTTTGTGTAAACTAAAGAGGAATGCCACTGCTTTTTTTTTGCTTGATAGCAAATTAAAACACGGCACGATTAAACATCCATAACTATAAACAAATAACTCGACGCACTAGCATTAAATCCTGACTCACAAAATTAACACTCATGAATATACAACACACATTTATATTCTAAGAAATTATTACTAATTTACAGAAACACTATTAGAAAAATTAAAACGAAAAAATGCACTCGACGAAGTTTTTTATTGTGCGCGTTTGCACAAACCCAATGTCGAAATGAAGTGAGATTAATCGATTGCATGAGGTTATATGAATTCCTATGTTTATTACATTTGTTTCGCGAGTAATTTGTTTAGCTATAAAATCAAGTAATCCGATTCAGAAGCACATACGTCACTTATTTAATAGAGTTGTAACAAAAGCCTTTTCGAGGTGTTATATTGCATATATGCACACATTGAAATCATCTGTGGACGCACAGAATACAAAGGAATTATACGCACCTAATTTGAATGCATGGAGATTGCTACTGCCTATACCATAAGGTTTCTTCTGGACACTTAGCACACACGCAAAAGATTTAACCCTTTTTTAGATAACAAAGTCCCTTCCGTCAAGTACAGTCTCTGTTGTCCCCAGTTGTCCCACTGTCTATGTCTGTCAAAACTATTTGATTTAAGCGACGCCCTGATATTGAGGAGTTCGTTGGAACTACTTGAAAATGACAAATTTATGAAAGCGAAAAACATTTGAAAGTTTTTGTACTTTACTTATGACCTTTTCTTTTGTTAATTGTTTTGTTTATATAAATAAATATGTATGTTTTTTACATTTTAGATTATTAGCTTTAACTCTGTTTCACTAATAAATTATTATAAGTTAAATTAATAATTTTATACCCTACACCAAAATAATTTTCATCAAAAATTATTCCTTCTATTGAAACTCATATAATTGTTCTTTCTTCTTTGATGATTCCTTAAGATAATCAGCATATGAAGATAATAAGTCATCCATTTTGTAACCTTGAGTTGTTTCCCATAAAATCCTCTGTGACCGTTGCATATCTCCCATGGTCAAAGAGAAATAAGTATTACCTGAAGACCAATTAAGTAACT
>JASKGN010030746.1:0-42682 GCA_030556245.1 Falagria sp. GC000072 | reverse complement strand
TTCTTTTTATAATGACTTTATTAATGCGATTTATTAATGACATTAATAATGTTTCCATGGAAATGTATTGTTAAGTTGTCATTATTCATTATTAAAATTATAAATGTCATTAATAAATTGCATTAATAAAGTCATTATAAATATACCGAATGCAGCTACTGTAATTGATATAAAAATTTTATAATTGAAATATAAAATATTATTAAAATCTACTTGCTAATTTTGGGACTTATTAATTATTATTATTAATATCCTGAAACACAAAAGCAATACTATTCATCCACTTTTGCTCTGCTAAATAACAAACACAAACAAACACCACTACTGGACATGGACTGCCAAACTTATTATCTTTAATCACATATATTACTACAATACAACACAGATAAGATTCATTACAATAAGATCTTAAGTTAAATATTATTAATAGCAAAGTATTAGTTGACCTATGCAACTGCAATTAATGATTTACATTCTCTCCACCATTAGTTTGTTTGTATCTTACTCTTAAACGAAGAGTTCTCCATCATATTGTTTCTGATGTAACTTGAAGTATAAGACATTCTAATTTTACAATACCTGAAAAATAAATTTTATATTAACTAAGTAAGATACCTTCTAAGGAGATATTGTTACAAACCATTTATAAGGTTTCTTTCATAATAACAATAAGTATTACACTATGCATGTTAATATGATACTCTTCCGTTGGACAATTGCAATCAATTACCATTCAATGCTCCTACAAATAACAATACTCTAGTTAATTGTTATAATAAATTAGTATAATAATAATTCGTATAATAAATGAGGATGCAACTTACTCTTGAACATGATTGGCATTCATTATAAAGTTATATCCTTTGCATTGTTAATATGTACTCTGAGACAAATATGAATAACTTCCACATAATTACTTTCACTCAAGCTTGAGAAACTTCAATATTTCAGAATACTTGCATAATATAAGACATTGTTCATGCTTTAACTAAACAATTCACAAGACTCAGTTAAGTCAGCTACCAGCTGATTTTGAATAAACAAGTATAGATATAATTGGTGGTCTATGACAAAATGCAATTCAAAAATCAATTAAAGTAATAAATAAATAAATAAAGTAATTTACAAAACCATATCAGATGTATTTTTTCTTTTTCGATTTTAACATTGAGATTTTCTATACCAAATTCAGCCCATATAAAAATTCGAACCAAAATCAGCCCATATAAAAATTCGAACCAAGATCTTTGCTTGAATTTTCCCTCTTATTATTTTTATTTATCATTATTATTACTTTTATCATGCAGTTTAATCTCGCTGCATGGTAACAACTGGTTTCTTGGTATCATAGTTCTTTTATCAGCTTTCATAATTTTTTCAGCTATACAGTGATGTATAATTTATTTCCAGGTAATGTCGGGTTTTCCGGAAGCCGCTCGAAACCAACTACATTAAATATTGCAATGTTTACATCACGTATTTACATAATAAGATAGATAAATTCACTAATTTTGAGATTAATTTATTTTAAATACAAACAGATCATATCTTGAATAACTCATTACATATAAAAACAAATATCATTCGAATACGTGGTCTAAAATTCATATAATGGCCGCATAATTAAATTTTGCATGTTTTTAAGTTCAATATTAAAATAATCAATCCCTTGTAAAGTTGAAGTACAAAATATTAATCTGTAAGTAATTTAGTCGACTAAAACAAGTTCGTTTTGGAGAAGCTTGCCCCGTCGACTGATTACACGGAATTTCGACAGATCCTTACGGGTTATTAATCCAACAACTTCATTGGATTCATTCACAATTGGCAAATGCCTTAGACCCAATGCTCTGAATAATACATAAATCCGGGGCAAAGAAGTGTACTAAAACAATACAAAAATACATATAATCTGAACACCTTTCAAGATGTGAGAACCAATACCTGCAAAATTGTGAAAGGTGAGTTGTTCATAAAAGGTCGCAGATCTAAATGGAACTTCTTTTCTTCAGGTGCAACAGTGACATCATCAATTGTGATATCACTAAGGTAATAATCACGGAATGTATCCATAGTAATTCCTTCCATCCATGTTCCCACATGTTCATAGTATAGTTTGTAATGGAGCATGAATATTATTTGGCTACGTAATATTAGACCTTTAATACGACCTTGTCTGGCATCACCAACATCTCTATAATCCTGTAAAATTAAAGCAGTAATGAAAAATGTTAATGGTTTTTAATTTTTTTACTTTTAATGCTCGTTGTTCTAGCTCTTCTACTACTGGAAAGCCATTATGGGTTGTATTCAGTAACAAGCCCCATAAATATCCTACACGTTCAATGCCCTTAATGCATACTGCTGGTGAGTGCATCACTTCTGTAGCAAGAATACTATGTGCTAATGGTGGTGGTTCTGGTGGAAGGAATGGCGCATATTTTAATTTGATGTTAATATCATAAATGCCCTGAAATTTCAAAGATTTTATGAGCTTTGTAACATGTGAAAGAATAAAATTTATTACAAAATGAAACTAACACTAATACATACCTCAGAAAAGAAATCTCCGACCCATTTTGCACAAATTAATGTAATAATGATTGGCAAGCTGAATGATATATTATCACTGGTTTCCATCATAATTACAGTGAGACTAATAGTCATACGCACAATACCTCCAAGTTGAGCACAAGCGCCTATCAAAGCATATTTGCCACTATTCACATATTTCTAAAATTTTAAAATACAAATTTTCTTTAAATTTGCATGTAGAGCTTTAAAATTTATGTACCTTTAAATTTTCTGGAAGGCAATAAATCACCATAACAGACAATAATCGACCCCATGCAGCACCAGTTAAAAGAGATGGTACAAATATACCATTTGAAGACGATAATCCAAAAGTAATACAAGATAAAAAGTAATAGGCAATTGCAAATGATGTAAGGGAAAGCCACTTATAGGTGCCTTCAGGATCATGAATTAAAGCATTCACAGATTTTTGTGGTGTCGCCAACCACATAGTTCCAACTACATTGGATGTTCCTTCAGTGTTTCCACAAAGGGCTTCTAGTGAATAATCCGTAGCATAAGGACGATCATTGCATTCATTGACATAGTAAGTCATCACAAATGCTATTACTGCATGGAAACCAGCTACTGCAATACCCTCCATAACACGCATCCAACTAGAACGGAAGCAGAATCTTCGAAAATTCGAAAGACGAGTATTGAGCAAGTTCCACATAGAACCCATAAGTCCACCAATGCAACCCATCAAAGCAAATATTGGTACTTCATAGATAGAGTACTTGAAATCCACAGTACCCATATTGATTAAACTGGGGTGTTCCAAGTCTCCAGGATGACCATTAATAGCGGACAAAAGAAAGTTCACAAAAAACTTGCTTACCACTGACGTGAAAAAAATACGCCATGTAAGAGTTTGATTCCAGAAAGATGCACCTTCTTCTAAACTGAAGAGTACACCACCTAAATGCAACAGATATATTAAATAATGAAATATATATTATGCAATGTAATATTTCTATGGGCTTACCCACTGATGCACCAAAAGCAGCTGATACACCAGCTGCAGCACCAGCGGATACCAAATCACGCTTTTCTTGATCATCACGAAAATATTTGTACATTCCAAGTTCAAAACCCCAGAGATTTAATCTACCCGCAGCCACAAGGCTTGCGACACAAGCGCCAACATGAATCATTGGTCCTTCCTAATGCATTTAGGAAAATTGATTTAATTAAAAGTAGATAATTAAGTTGCGTGCTGAAATTATTACCTTCCCGCTAGCAACTCCTCCAATTATGGAAAATGCTAAACCTGCTGCTTTTATAAACAGTGTTTTGATGTGCAAAATTCGTGGTATGCTGATTCCATTTAAATAACACTTAACTAGCGGAATTCCAGACCCTGCTGCCATTGGCTGTAAAAAAACGTATACTTTAACATGATCAATTTGATAAAAACAAATAGACACACCAATTTCAAAAACTTTAATTTATATTGTAACAAAATAATTATTTTTTGTCAATATTAAGACATGTCCTTACCTCAATATATGTAACTAAAATACAACCCAGTGTAAAAGGTAATGTGTTGAGCATGATCCACATTAAGACAACAATGTATTGATTATCGAATTGATGTTCTTTTATCACTAGAAATCCATTTGAACATTATTAAAACATAATGTAAAGAAAATAGTGACACTTACATCCAATTAATATTTGATACTTTTGTTTGACGAAATAATGAATTGATAAATCGACTAATGCACCAACTAAAGCTGTGAAAATCCCAATTTGAAGAAAAGCCAGCCATTTTGTCACGTTCTTTTTAACTAAATATGTATAACCACGTGTTTCTTCCTCCCTTATACGAAACTCGTTTTCCAATGTGTCATAATCTAAACTCTAATAGTAATACCAGAAATAAAAATGATGATTTGCAGTGTTTTATATATAGAACATACCTCATAATAAGTAGATATAACGTGTGGAGGCCCTTTGCCATAAGAATACAATGTTGGTGTGTATTCTACTCGCTCGAATGTTACTTCGGTGCCAGTCCGATTCTACAGTCACATGAAAATTTATATAATGGATATAATTTGGCAATACTTGATTATATTTCTTACCAGATTCGGGGCTTCGGTTCTATGATGTTTAGTTGGATGCTCCATAAGTTTTATTTCCCGGTCTGCTCCTATAAATTAAACCTGCAACGAAAATTTGGAATTGGGAAGTGATACTTTTACTTGACAAACATAACTTGAAACTATAAATGGTTTCCTTGGTTACCTGATCAAGTTTATTTATATTTGTTAATAATAATCAATCATTTTCATTGTTAAGTTTATTATGAACTGTTATTGAATTAACAAATTAAGTTTACATTTATATAATTAATAGGTAAAACAAAGACAGCATGCGAATTACCACATGAGGTATAATACGAATAAAATTAGTAATATAATTCCACGTAGTACCAATGTCTCGAGGTTGACTGATAGATAGGGAAGAGTCTAACAGATCGGAGTCCATTTCAGAGTTTGTAACAGCTTGACGATGAAACATTTCTAACTTCTTGTGTAAACCCAAAATTCTATACATGAAACTCTTATCATTAAGAATTTTCAATACATATTTCCGAGCCAAATGTGGTTTCTGGGCTACTATTTTTGTAAGTAAACGATTAATTTTAGCTTCGGTTAATTCGAATTTAACCTTCCGTCTACGGGAATTTACAAAAACAATCGGAAGCTTTCGAACTAGTTCCCCATGAGTTTCTACGGCTGGGTCTGATGAATATACCACATCTTCAAAGCTATCCTGATGCATATAAGCTAAAAAAAAAAGAGAAATTGGCAATAATCAAATATTTATTATATTAATATGTTTTTTTGTAAGTGAAAGAAATAATAATTATTTAGTATAAATATTGAAGTATTCCACCATGTGTAATACCTTAATATTTAAAATGTACAAAGCATACGTTAATATACTAAACTTAAAAATTATAAATTATTATTGTTTAATTACAAGTTAACTTTGATGGAGTCAACAGAATTCTTTCCCTCCTTGTTGTTAAACCTCTTCTGCTTTTCTTAGTTTTAGAATAGACTTTGCTCCTTAGTGGCCGCGTCGGTTTAAATATATAATCGTATCTTTTTTCGCATGGCTTGTATTTACAAGAAAAAGGGTTATAGCCCAGCTTGATTTCTAAAATTGAAATAAAATACAAAGTACAAACTTGTGTCGTAATAATAAATAAATATTCATACCTGGGGATGTATCAGAAGAGTCGGAATCCTGCTCAGCTAGAAAATGTTAAATATAATATAAATCAATTGAAATTTACAAATAATTTGATTTACCTTTAATTTGCATTGCGGCAAATTCGCTGCTGATTTCATTTATTGTACAGTTGGGTGATATTTGGATATTTTTAGTCATTACCCAGATACTATTTCTTAATTGATTCTTACCAAGTTCCATTTTGATATAAAAATTTTAACAAGGTTAAGAATATTTATTGATCACAAGTTGTCGAATGCTTAAAAGCAAAATAAACTGTTTCCATGGATGACTAAATTATAGATAAATTAAATTCCAAAATGGCGCTGGGCGGTTAAAATAGTTCAAATAGTATTGGTGGAGCCACCAATTAGGATAACGCGCTATAGACGAATATAATATTAATAAATTATGCTGAAGGATGCATTTTTTATTAGCTGCATTCGTTATTTTAATAATAACTTTATTAATGCGATTTATTAATGACATTTTAATTTTAATAATGAATAATGATAACTTAACAATACATTTCCATGGAAACATTATTAATGTCATTAATAAATCGCATTAATAAAGTCATTATAAAAAGAACGAATGTAGCTATTACGTTTAATACGTTAATCAAAGTTATATAAAGTAATAAATTCTTTGTATAAAATTATTATTATAAAACCAATTGAAAGAGGGAACAATTGCCAAAGCAATATTTAATCTCACTTTGTAGTAAGTTAAAAGTATAACTTCATATATTAAAAGAAATTTTAATTAAAATGAAACATTTATTCTTCTTCTTATTAATGTAATATAAAATGAAATGAAACAATTCTCAATTACTGAAATATGGAAACATTTGGTAATTATGTAGCATAAATTCTGACACTAAAGTATTATAAACAACATTAGGACAATCAAAAATATTATGTGAATTAAAAATTATTGAAATAAATTTTAAATTGCTGATAATATATAGATTGATAGATTAAGTTAAAAGTTTATCTAATTCACAAAATAATAAGGTAAATTTCATTGGCCATTTTCTCCATTAAACACTGCTAATAACATAATTATCATATGTGTTAAAAGCCTAGCAACAACTTGTAGTATACACAGGATAAATTGAATTAAAATGTATGCAGAGTATATTGCATTAACAAAATTTTCCAAATTGCCTAAAACTGCATAAAAATTAGCTTACAATCACTAGAAATAAACATGTAAGATAAAAAAATATTCATACCAGGTAAGACAGAAGACTCATTTAAATTAGAAGGCTCATTAGAAGGCTCATTAGAAGGCTCATTAGAAGACAAGGTAACTGTTTGATTATACAAGTTGTCTGAGTGTTTGCAATTGGGCATAATATGTTCCTCTGAGAGATTTTGTCTGGTAGTATTTTCTGTACTTTCCAAAATTGTTTTAACCGACTCTTGTTGGCTAGGTACATCGGTTACTTCAGGGGTTACCCATTCAACAGAAGGCACATCGTGATCCTTAGATGGGGTATCCCAATATTCAATCTTTCCTACAGGTTCCAAATTTAATTCATAAATATCAGCTTGGCTAGGTGCAGCACCATTCCTCTCATATGGATCGCCCCCGTTTACTACACTTGTTCCATTTGCAGGAGAAGCATTTCCTATAGTTTCCAAATTTGCATTAGAAGCTTCTACTTGATTAGGTGGAGCAACATTCTCCGGAAAGAGATTTTCCCAATCTATTCTGCTAGGTCTATTTGCAGGAGAAGCTCCATTGTGACTGTTTCCTTCGCTACCTAAAATGATATTGGAATTTTACTACAATTTTTAGTATTTTTTTGTATAACTTCATATATTAATAAGTTTCTTACGAGCTGGACTTAGATTATTATAGACGTCGTAAAAACAATCAGTAATATTGTTTTCTGGGGGTGACACTAACGACCCATTTAATTGCCAAGTTGCAAGAATTCCTGAAATTACAATTTAATATTAAATTATATTCAAATATGTATAATAATTTGTAATAAAACTATTTTCGAAAAGTTTTTACTTGATCCACTTCGGCGTTTTGGTTCTGGGCTACCATCATCTGAAGAATCATAATCGGTGCTCCCTAGAATAACAAACATAAATTAAATGAATATAAATTAAAATACAAACAAAAATATTCATACTAGGCCTTTTACGATTACGATGCCCGTTGGGAATGTTTTCGGCATTTGATTCATCATCGCTTGATGATTCATCTGTACTATCAGGACACAACGATTCCGACAAAGTTTCTGAAATGGAATTTAGTAAATATTTTAATTTTATTTAAATTTTAAATACCATACCATCTGTATCGGAAACAGGCAAATTAAAATCTAGTTGATCTGGGTTAAAATCACGAACAAAATCTGCAATTGTTCGTGGTCCATTCAAAGGCCTAGGGCCAAAATTTGCATTTGGCACATATCCATTCATATGCCTAGGTTCCAAATTTGCATTTGGCAAAAACCCATTCATAGGCCTAGGGCCAACATTTGCATTTGGCACGGGTCCATCCAAACGTATAGGGACAAAATCTTGAATTGATACGGCTCCGTTCATTTGCTCATATGAACGATTGAGCAAATCTTCTAAAATAATTTAATGTTTGTGTCAAATAAAATTTCTACCCCTAACGGATGTATAGTATAGAATTAATTATACTAATCTGATACTTACCAAATATCATATCCTCATCAAGATTCAAGTCGAATAGATTCACCTCGTCTTCAAGTCTAGGAGGAGAATCTGGAATTGCACACAAATTTGACATCATATTAGAATATAATTACACAGAAATATAATTATATAGAATTAATTATAATAAAATGTCATTTACCATGTTCTACGTAAAGCACATCGTCAAACATTGGGTTGAAAAGAAGATGTTCTTGCTCGGGATCACTGTCCAATGGCTCCGCCAACATTATATTTGCTAAAACATGTCCATTACTAATTTCATATACAATATTCGGGCATAAATCAGATTAACAGGTTTTAGCCGAATTATTCGAATTACTCAAATCTTCGGTATTACAATGATACAACTTGTATAGAATATTATATATGTATTGAAATGTCATTTACCAATATTCTCATATTGCATATAAATAGGACGTTCATCCGGAGGCCCCAGCTCATTGTCTCCTGGAATTGTACAAACAGTAAATTACATTCAATAAAAATTAATGTAGAAAATTAAAATATCTGTATAATTTTAATTACCATTTGGAACAGGGTTCTCCGGGAAATTAAATAACTCGTCTTCTTCACTATTTTCCCCTGAAATGGTATCGGAATCGAATTAATTTTAGCAAATTTTCAATCACAAATTATTAATTTTCATGATATATCACTTACCTGGATCCATTATTAAATGTAACAGAGTTTAGTTACGGACACACAACAAGAAAAATGCCTTCATGCTTGGAAAATACTGAAATGAAAATAAAATCCCTAGAATTTAAGAGCCGCCATCTTATTTTTTTCTAGATTTCATGGATGGCGTGATTTTTCTAACGCCATGCTAAATTATCAACATAGCCTTGTAAGAGTTCGAAAATCTTTACAAGATTATACTAAATACCGATTTGTTGTTTGATTTAATTATGAACTAATGCTACTCTTGCCATATGTGTAGATGAATATGTTTTAAACGATTTATAAACAAAATTCAAATCAAAATGTATTCATGAATCGCTAAATTTGTAATTAATACAATGTATTATAAGAACAGCATGCAAAACGTACCAAATTCATGAATACTTTTAAAGTTGTGTTAAAATTACGATAATTTTTACAAATTTAGAAAATTCAAATTGTTACTTACCATTGTAGAAGAAAAATTGCCTTCTTAATTTGAAATAATGATACAAACGTTAACGAAACTCTTTATGCTACACCAGTTTACACGCTTATGGTTTTCCAAAAAATGGCATCCGATCTTCTCCTTTCGTAGACTAAACTTGACTGTGCTTTACTAAACTTGGCGGGAATGCTTGTTTCGGCACAACTCTTAATTCGTTGCTAACTCGACTCTATCCGAGTTGTACTCCCCTGCACCTTTGCCCTTCTGATTGGTTCTAAATTGGTAGTTGGCCCTACTCGTTTTATTGCAACGTTGCCAATTGCTATGCTAAAAATGTTAGAACAATAATATAAAAGCAAATAAAATACAAATTTTGCTCATTTGTTTGTGAATAAATTCAATAATTTTGGAAATGTGTTTAATTTGGTTACTTTAATAAAAATATTGTAATTTTGATAATGTATCACGTAAACAAAATTCTCCACAAAAGGAAGCCATTTAAAAAAATCGATTTCCGCTAAGATCGTATTAGATCGGCAATAGAGAGGATGGCGCGGGTAGTTTCCGCTCATAGTCCTTCTGCACTAAACTGCTGGTACCTTATTGGAATCCATTGGTGCCATTCCATTATTCATTTGGTGCGCGTACCGAGTTGATCACTAATGTGCAATCTTCAATCATCAGCATTCGTTTTTGCTGAAACAGTTTTAAAATACAACAAGCAATCACCTACTTCAACCTGGATCGCCAAATTAGTAATATGCAATATCTGGCCGATGTTGCTAGTGATATTATTGCACAATTTCCATTCCATGATGTCCAAGCTGTCGATACTATTGACGGGGAAGTCGTGAGGTATGTTTATTAATTTATACTTAATTAGATATTAATTAATTAGATCTTAATGAAAATCAACATCAAAAACTCATATTCTTGAATTATATTTCTTAAATTTATTTTGAATAAATTTCTTTGTTACGAACAAGTGGAAAAAGCATCAAGGTATATTTAAATTCAAATTTACTTTATTGTATAGTTAAGAATATTAAATGTTTGCATGTTTATTAATATAAAAACCTAGCGAAAATTTAATCGGAAATGATTTGGGGAATCTTTCTAAGATCAGAAATCGTACGAATTACAAAATCCTGAGCTTTTCGTTTTGTTGAAATAGCTTCTTCAAAAGATTATAATTGTTTTCTTCATGTTTTTATATCATTTTCCTCAATGGTATTAAGAGCTTGCCCTACCGTGCGCCGCCATGTCTACTGTAATGGTGCCATGGTGGTCAGTGTCGGTTAGTGCTGACTTGCACAATCCAACGAGCTTTATTATCTCAACCTGCAAGAAATGTTTTTCTAATAGCAGAAATACACACATACACATGGTTCATAATATATCAACTCAAGTTAACTGTGAAGCCAAAGATAATTTGATTTTACTCGTTTCGAAATTGACTTTGATCTCGCCGTTAATTTGTGTTGTATAAAGGTGATCATAATACTATCAATTTTTAAATAAACAAACTGATGCATAACTTCTTGCCGGCTATTCTTTGATTTTGCTTACATATCTGAATCTCTACACGTTTATTTTCGGCTGATATTTAATACCTAACAAGATGAGATACACTTTACTAATTTATAGGCAGGATCGCGTTAAATTAATGCGGGGCCCTTTGGCCAATTTTTTTTTTTTGGGCACCGTCTCCTTTTCCTATATCTCGCATGAAAATATATAATACAATATGCAACTTTGTGATCCTTGAAATTGCAAGGACCAGAACTAACGGCCAAATTGGTCTTGTTGTTAACGCGGCTCTGTTAACAGCCAACTGTTTAGACTAGACTATTATTTGTATATGTATTTGATTCTTCGCTATAAAATTAATGAAATAATTTTTATTTTAGGTTTGTTTCTGATGTTGTTACCGTTTATTTAAGGAACGGTCAACCGTCTAGTGAAATTGTTGACATTATAAACTTTTTCACTAGGCTAGTTTATAATGAATTACGGAGAGAAAACAGAAACCATGCATACCTTGAAAGTTTACTCAACGTAATTGTACTTTGTTTTTTATGGTACGTAATTGACCATTTCATATAATTTGCATAATTCTAACATTTGCATTTCTTCTTAGGACACACAAATTCCGTCACTTATTCAACGCCGATCACTTAATTGATGTTTTACATACCATTATACATTTGCCAAATATTGCCCTTAATTGTGTAATAGCCTGTGAATTAGCTTTCATCGAATTGATATCATGTACAAAAGGACGCAAATTCGACTTTGATTTTTGTGTCCGTGTCCAAGATTTTTACACACTTGCACCAACAATAAGCCTCAAATTAAAACTGTCCCATGAAATATTATTGTAAGTTTTATTTTTATTTATCGCTAGTGTATTTAATAATTCACATATTTTTTATTTCAGTTACGTTTTGCCAAAGACATATCCTGAAATGCATATTGTATACAAATTCGTTATAGACACTGCAGATAATTTTCAAAGGGTAATTTGTTGAATTAAGTTATTTGAATAATTAAGTGTTGCTAAAACTGTAATTTATTTCAGATTGAAATTGAACACGACGTAATTAATTTATTAAAATGCGTACGTTTAATGTATTGCACATGTTTTGAACCAAATCTTCTGTGTGACCTCTCAATAAATTTAGCCCATAACAATTTTCCGGATTGCATCACGAATCATACAATTTTACATGATTTTGACAAAGAATTGAAGGAGGTATTCCGTTATGAAATTGAATACTTATTCACTACATCAAGTTTCTATATTGAGCAACTTAGCGACGATGACATGAAAATTGTTAAATACTATATACAGTATATCTATATGAAGTAAGTAATGTTTCTTCTATTTTAGTTGATAACAACTAAATTTACAATTTATTTTCAGAGTATCTCACATTGATCGGATTCAGATTGTTGACAACATAAAAATTCGATTTGAAGAAAATGGTGTCCCACGCCAAAACATAATTTTAATGCGTTCAATTTATTTGCTCCTGTCAGCATATCGTGTAGAAGGACTTGAAGATTTACCAAATTTGAAGGAAGCATTTACAGATGAGAATACTATAGAATTGTATTTAACATGTCACCCTCCCCAATTAGTTTGGATGCTCTTATATGGTAATAGAGCTGGAAAAGCCACTGTTACTTCATGTTTTCTGCAATCATATAGTGATGCAACAAATCTCTACCCTCTGTTTAGAAAATATCGCGAATTTATTCCTCTTTTTGATGTGGCTTGCTACAATACCGATCCAGCTGTGCAACGTATTGCAATGGAGGCTTTAAGCGATGTTACTGGTGGACATATTGTTAATCGAGATTATTGTCAACGCGTTACTCTCCTTCTTAAAGAATTGTTAAGAGCCATTTGTAATATAGAATTCACTTTAGATAATGAGCTACTTAGTATGATGATAAATCTCGTTACACAATTAGTATCTTATAGTAATGCAAGACAATTAATTAATGTAAATGTACGTCGACGTTTATTTCAACTAATTGAAAGAGGAGTTGATGTTCTTACAGCCAGTGCGGAGGACCTTTTAAGTGTAAGAGTTTTATGAGTAAGTTAATTTTAGGATTTTTACATCTCGCCTGATAAAATTGATTTTATAATTATCTTAATGTTAAAACAAAATGGACAAGATTGTGATTTTATAACGTAAGTTCCTTTAATATTAAATTAGCTTTATTGAAAGATAAATAAAATGTTTCTAAGACATGTTGCAGACGATGTAAAATTATATAGTTTTAAGGATATCTACCAGATTGTGATTTGAAAACGTTCCTGTTTTATACTTATAAGATTTATATATAGTTACATAAACTTAGGAATTGATAAAATGAATAAGTACCTGGTATATTAGAAGGGATGCTTTTAATGTATTGTATTAGTAACTTCTAATTTTTATTGTTTCAAGATTTAATTTAATATTATTTTGTAAGTTTTGCGCTAATTTATATTTTCAAACTGCTAGTTAATTAAAATGGTTAAAAAATTTCTGTGTTTTGTATTGCAACTATAACTCTAAGACTGTTAATATTTTTGTTTCAAGTGTAATTTATATATAAATGTAATAAAGTTCAACAAAAGTTGTTCAAACTGATTTGATTTAATTTGTACCAAGTCACCTTTAATATTTGCAGGAAAATAAACTCTGGTAGTCGATGGGTGGGCCGGTAGCAATTCAGACGTGCAGACAATCTGCCAAAATTTGTCTTGAAAATTTGCCAAATTTCTAGTGCCCTTTTGGCACTATTTTTCTTTAATAGCAGCCCAGAATAAAACACAAATTTTATTCAGATAAATAAATAATAGATGAGAATATTTTTTATATTTCAAGTAATATATTAAAATAAAACAAATAATTCTGGTTTTGAAAACTTTATTTGTATTTTATTTGCTTACAAAAACTAATAGTTTTAACGCAATTGATATTACAACTGGATACATTAGAAATGTAAATTCAATCGAAACTATTAAAAGTTCAAATGTTTAATTACGTTAAGATCGGTGATTTGTTACAATCAAATTATGTGTACATAAATGATAGCAAATGGAAATTCATGCTCAAGCCAAACGGCATTATTATTAGTATCAAGTACAATATGAATGAATGATCGCCCTTGTCTACAATAAATTAATTATAAAACATAAATTAATATAATGAAATGTATAAAACTAATCTCTATGCAGGTTTATAATTCTTAGTGTTTTGTTATAATTTGCATAATTATCTGAATCTACAATGAAAACATAAAATTTGGTGTGGTTTATAAAACTATGGTCATATCTGAGGCTCCAATTTCCAGATATTCTTCTCACTTATAATTTAAATGTGCAACATTAACATTAGATTGAAATAATCAGATAAAATATATACAATATTCATATGTACATTCTATGATATATTATTTTTATGCAAATATAATGTAATGTTACTGTTGCCCATTGCTTCCTTCCCAGGTTTAAATTAAACTTTTATTTATTTGTTGATCGTTAGAGATGGAGATGACCTCCCTCTGCTCGTCTGTCGACGCCTAAAGAAAACAAAAATCGTGTAAATACTTATTACAAACTATGTAATTAAATTCTTTATGAATGTTAAATTAATTAATAAATTAATTCTCGAATATGAAATAAATGAAAATCGTTAGTCACTCATCCAACCTGCATGAAACCACGAAACTCCTGAAATAATTGAACAAATCAGCGACACATACCTAATACTCTCAGTGCTACTTCGATAATCAGGTCGGCAACGCGCTACCTTGGCTTCAAGATGCTATGAAACAAAACAGAAAGAATATGAAACCAGTAGTCACAATTTGACCAATGCTATTTTAAATAATATTAAAGCAGCTATTCAGAATTAACGTGCGTTCCGCTCATGTTTTTGTTGATTGAAGAACGCACCTTTCATCGAATGGTAACAATTGCGATGGCCGCGCTGGTGTCGGACACATCGTACATTTCACCTGCCCACAGTGCTCGCAAAGGAATCGTGATAACTGCAAGCACAATTACACCCATGCACATGCTAACACAATATACAATAAAAACACAAAGATACATGAGTTAAACAATATGTACATGATTCATTTTATCATACAAATACCTATGCACAAAAATATGTATTTTTATTTCTATTTGTACAATTTTTATACACAATAATAAAATTGTGTTATTAAAGATTATAAATGTTTAAAAATTATACAAATAGAATTTTCGTGTCTTCAAAAATATCCAATGTCAACGCAAATTTTTTTTTAATGTACTGCGCCATTTTTATTTTAGTCACGTGAACATTGGTCTTTTTTGAAGGCGTAATATTATAGTATAGCTAAAACAGAAAATATAAACATAAAATTAAATGATTCCTAATAAATAAATACAAAATAGAAATAAAAATTAGTGCAATCCACCAAAAGTCCTACAATAAATGGACGATAGACAGCACACCCAACAATAATTTTCAAGAGACGAAATAAAATTATCTAAAGAAATAAAAACTATCAAACCTTTAGCTTACCCCAATTTTCCGCATCAAATCGCCAATAATGTTGAGAGCAAGCACTCGAGATGAAGGTGTCAATGGACGATCGAGTAGATTGGTACGCATGTTGGTTTCACCTAAAAGCGACAAGGAGACGAGTTAGCAACACAAATGAGAAAGCAGCAACAATATAGGAAACAAGACCCAAATATAACACAATCACAAACATTTATGAGTATATGTCAAAATGATTAAGAAAATAAAACAAATACAATAGTTGCTTCTTACAGTAACTTTATTTATAACTTAGTTTAGTAATCAGTTGGTTATTTACAACAAAAAAATAAATATTTCTAATAATATTGTGTTATAGTCGAGTCTTGTTAAATATTAAATTGCTAGTAATTGAGTGTTTATATTATTCGAGATTTGAATCCCTTTAAAGTTAACATCCGACGTGTAAGGCACGTTTTTTTTTCCAACATCACAGTTATATGCAAACTCGTCTAATAGCAAAAATTAAACACTTCTTTGAACAGTATATTTTAATTTACCTATTATTATTAACTAATTCTCCTCTTAAACTACATCATTTAAAATTAATCAATACTTAATGTAGTATTTTAGTCTTCGGTATTATAGTTGGACTTAAACTTGATTTAGGTACCATGTTTCTTAATAAAACAACAACAAATGCATCTTAATGCATTTTTTTTTGGAATGCAATTGGAATACTTTGCTTTTGAGTGAAGGCACTCTTATGGACTTGCTAACGCGGGGGCTTTGGTGCAAATAAATAAATCTAATAATGCTTTGCTGAGCTTACGTTTCGCAGGAGTCGTTTGCGTCTCGCATTCAACTTTTAGTCGGTTTGAGTCGATGCAGTTGATTCCGTTAATACCGTTGCCAGCATTACCATTCATTACCTGTACGTGACCATTTAACATACGTTCATTATCAGGACATCGTTCTTTTACTTGGAGTTCTTGCTTCAAATCTGTCAATTAAAAAAAATTGTTTAAATTATCAAAAGTTTAGAAAAAACAAAATTTTACCTCGAGTCTCGTCAACAAGCCGCTGAAGTTTCTCCTTTAATGATTCTTTTTCATCAATTTCAGATTCTAGGAAGGCATTGCGTTCAATTGCATTATTCAGGGAAGCCTCGAATGCAGCAAGGGTTTCATTAATCATTCTCTCAGAACGTTCTAAGTCGTCGTTCTTCTGTTCCAAAACTCGAATAGTTTTTTGCATTTGTACTTTGTCTTCATTTAAATCTGCCAAATTCTTTGTAAGCTTTTCGTTTTCTTGTTGAGTTTGTCCAAGTTTTACCTGTAATTATTTTATTTTATTTAATAATGTAAATTAAACTAATAACAAAATAATTTAAAGTTACCTTTAAAGATTCTTTTTCTTTCTGTTCCCTATGATGCATTGTGCGTAATTCTTTCATAGCTTTTTCATTTTGTTCTATTGTAGCTTCGTATTCTTTCTCGAGTTGTGCAGAATTCGAAGTGTAATCTTCAAATTCCACTTGCAATGCTTCTTTTCTAATAAGATAATAATTGTTGTGTAAATACAATAAATATGAAGTTTATAAACTTACTCAGCTATTAATCGTTCAATAACATCTTTTAAATATTGAATTTCTTCATCTTTTGTCGCAAAAGTTGGATGATCTCCATATATGTCTGTTTGTGAAGTATCCATTTTAATAAAAATGTTTTCGCTGCCTTTGTAAAAAACTTTTATAGTGTAGTTAAACTTATGTGCTCATTTCACCTGTAAATCAAAGAGGAAAAAAATTTAATGATTTATTTAGTGTCATATAAATAATTGAACCCTATATTAGGAATATTTTCATTCGAAATAAATATTTTTATTGACAGAGAAACAAATATGTAAATAGGTGCGATTACCACTTGTCGCCGTTCATAGCACACAATGATTGGTCTACTTCTAGGTCAGATATAGATAAAACAACTGAGACGAAAAAAAATAAACATACAATATTGATTAAAACAAAACAAATGCCACCGAACTATAATAGATATATTAACCCATTTTCACATGCATTAAATCTTCAATTTACTTCATTTTGATGCAATAATTATTTAGTCATGGAAGATAATTAGCAATTTTATCTTGTCAAACATATGCTGGAAAATCATCATGCATTTTTAGATGAACACACGTGAAGTGATTCATTAATTAACAGTAAATAAACAATGCAAATAAGACGCAATCATGATGACTATGAAGGCCCGAAGCTATATTAGTGAATTTTAATTCTAACACGAGTAATACTAAACGACTATGATTACTGTAATTTGGATTGTACTTACTTTAAGGTGTATTAATCACAAATGTAATGTCAGATCATTAAACACATTGCATGTACACGACACAATGATTTGAACTCTTTAATATTGATAAATATTTGTATATGAGTTGGAATTAGTTGGAACAATATTTTACACTGTTATACCAAGTTACAACATGGCTGACTGAATGGAATCAACGGAATAAACTATTTGTTGTCAAACTGCTAATGTAATGTGACGTAAAACACTAGCGACCACTAGCGTCATACACAGCTGCAAAGATTCTAAAGTTACGTTTACATTCTAGAGTTTTTGCTAGAGTTTTCTCTACTAGAGAAATTTTGCCAGTGTCAATTTGCTAGACTTCTGTAAAACATGTGTGCACCGTAGAATATTTTCTATAGCTAGAGTTGTTATAGAGCGCCGCCCTAGGGCAAAATCTATCTAGAAAAACTCCCCGGGAAAGTTTTTTCTTTAACTAGATTTGTCCAGTTTTGTCATAGAGTTTTTCCTACGGTATAGTTCTCTAGCTAGATTTTTTTAGGGCAGCGTTTAGATACAACTCTAGCTAGAAAAAATATTCTACGGGGCACGCAAGTTGTTACACAAATCTAGCAAACTGACATAGTCAAAATTATTCTCTAGGTAGAGAAAAATCTAACAAAAACTCTACAGTGTACATGTACCTTTACAAATTTCTTAGGGCAAATCTGCATTTTGATTCAAATGTTATTAATAACATAGAAGAATGTTGATAACATTTTTCTATCATGATATAAATATAATTTATAAATATGACAGACAATAAAGATTATTTCTGAATGGATTATTATTAATCCAAAGGGGCATTGTCTTTAAAAAACTCAAATTCTAAAATGAACAAAAAATTAGAATGTTAATTGATGACAAAAACATAATAGTATTTGCTAAGATTATTCATAATTCTATGAACAAATGTTTTGTGTCCTTGAATATATTGCTTTTGTTTCCACCTACTGATATACAAATTATTTATGTTTTTAGTTTATTTGCATTAATTTTTATATTCTATGACACCTATAGTATCCTAACATTTATAATAAATTAAAATATGTTAAAGATTAAATGCGTCATTGAATAAAACTTATATAATACTTGACAAACTATTATTTATTTTCTTTATGGTTAGGCAAAACTGATTATCATGTAATTTATTTCCTCCAAAAAAATAGAATTTTAAGAATGTTTTCAACAACTACTAAAACGATTTTTAATAACATCAAACACAATTGTTTTCAGGTATTTTCCACTTAAACCATATAACTATCTATATGTTATTTATTTAAGGAAATTATTTCCAGTCTTTAAGAAATGTTACCAGTGATACCATTCCAAGACGAGCAATATTATATGTACCAGGATCTGATAAAACAAAGCTACAAAAATCATTTAATTTAAAAGTTGATTGTCTTGTATTAAACTGTGAGGATGGTGTTGCTATTAATATGAAGGTATATAAGTAAAATTCTATCCAAATAAATTATTTATTTATTACAATTATGTCTTTAGGATGAGGCTCGTAAAAATGTTAGAGGAATCTTAGACAATCTCCCAAAAATTAGTGATAGTAAAGATATTTGTGTAAGAATTAATGATTCTAGTACACCTTTCTTTGAGAATGATTTGAAGACATTCCTAACTGGTACTAATCTTCCAAATACAATTCTTATTCCAAAAATAAATGATGTTCAGGATATGATTAAAGTAAATATAAAATTGTCTACAAATTAATTAATTATTTCAATTGAAATTATAAAACTTGTTTTATAGGTAGCCAATGTTTTTCAAAAACACAAACCTAAAGATAAAGTTAATATAATATTATCAATTGAGAGTGCAAAAGGAATAATGTTTATAAGAGATATTTGTGAGAAGGCATTTAGTTTAGCTGAAGATTGTAACTTTGTACCAGTGGGACTTTTATTTGGAGGTGATGATTATTTAGCAAGCATTGGAGCAGCAAAAACAGAAGATCACAATGAAATAATGTATGCTCGTCAGAAGCTTGTTAATGTAGCCAAAGCTTTTGAATTGCAAGCAATTGATATTGTGCATATTAATTTCAAAGGTTGGTAATTGAATTACCATTAAAGATTTTATATTTTAAGTTTATTTCTATTGGTAGATTTGAAAAAATTGGAAGAACAGTGTCTTCAAGGTGCGCGTATGGGATATACTGGAAAACAAGTGATACATCCAATGCAAATAGAAACAGTGCAAAAATGTTTTTCACCTACTCCTGAACAAATTGAATGGGCTACCGAACTTATTAAAGAATACGAAATTCATCAAACTAAAGGCTCTGTAAATTATCAACGAATATGTTTCAAATGAAAGAATTAAAACATTAATTTTTGATTTTAGGGCGCTTTTGTTTTTAGGAATAATATGATTGATGCTCCATTGATGAAACAAGCTAGGAATATCATAAAACTTTCCAAAAAATAAAATTAGATTTTGAGTTTATTTATTTAATTAAGAAAGAGTAAATTTTTGATTTTGTACCTTGTAATAGAAATAAAAAACACAATAAATTAAGTTTATTCTATATATTTGGGAACAATTCTTTTATACAAAAAGCTTATATGTTAATAAGATAGCAAATGTAAAAATATTTAAATTGTAATGAGTGAAATATAATAAAAAAACATACTTTTTACTTATTATAAAGTAATCTATATATTTTTGTAAATTGCTCCAGTCATTGTAGCATGTCTTTGTATAATACAGACTTTGTTATCAGATTCAAACGAAATGACTGGTTGGCGACTGTCTGGTTCAAGTTTAGATGCTTGTTCAGCAAGTGCACTGATAAAGCCTGCACTTTCTGTTGCAGCACAGCCTTTAACTATAAATTATAAATATATTAGTAGATTTATTCATATGCAAATTAACAATTGAATAAAGTTACCTCCTAAACATAATCCTTGATGGTCAGCAAAAACACATCCTAATACTTGCGAATTTGCCATACTAAAACATGTTTTGTTATTATTTTGATTCTTAGATTCTTTTACAACTTACGTTTGTTCCAATACTCGTTCCATAGGCTTCTCCATAATTTCTTAATTCGTTAAGTTAAATTTGTTTTAATTTGGAATAAAAGTTTTGTTCATTTAGAAACCAGCTGATATATCAGAGAACTAACTAAAGGCAACTTACATTATTGTATGAAAAGTTGCCAACTTGATATAATCAGATTTACAAAATATCTTAAACTTTGAATATTCCAAAAGTAGTAGATGTGTTTGTTTTATTTATTTAATTAATTAAACAACTAAAAAACACAACCCAAAAGTATGGACATTTTTTTCTTAAGATTTTTTGTCTGCAACATTAAATTTATTTGATAATGTTTAGTTTGATATTAATTTAAAAATACCGGTAATCAAAAAATACGTCACCAACCGGAAATTAAAACAGCAAAATGTCAGTAATCAACAATAGCTAATTATAGTCGTCATGAAAATTCATATCATTCAAAATTAATCGCTTTCATTCCGTTACGTTGCGAGCATAAAATTTCGCGGTGCCAATTTACCATCCTTTAGTAAAATCAATTAAGAAATATGGCAGGGCGTAAATTAAACAATCGAGCGGTTTTATCCCTTTCCAAAGAATTCCAATCATTAAATCAATATCCTGTTGAAGGTTTTCGCGTCAAATTAGTTAATGAAGATAATTTATTCACATGGGAAGTTGCAATTTTCGGACCACCAGATACTTTATACATGGGAGGATACTACAAAGCAATTATGAAATTCCCTCAAGATTATCCTTATAGTCCTCCCACTTTCCGATTTATTACAAGTGTATGGCACCCAAACGTTTATGAAAATGGAAACGTCTGTATAAGTATTTTACATCCTGCTGGAGATGATCCCTTTAGTGGGGAATTGCCAAATGAACGTTGGAATCCAACCCAAAACGTTCGTACAATTTTGCTCAGTGTAATATCTCTTCTGAGCGAACCTAATGTACATTCCCCTGCGAATGTTACCGCATCAGTAATGTACCGCCGCTGGTGTGAATCCCATGGAGCGGATACAGAATATGCCGACATTGTTCGAAGACAAGCAGAAGAAGCGCGTTATCAAGCTGAAATTGAAGGGGTTGAAGTCCCTCTTACCATTGAAGAATATTGCCAAAAAAGTCAAGAAGATCCACCAAAAGCAAGTAGTACCTCATCGGGCTTAACATTCTATTATGAAAGCGACACCAGTGATGATGAAGATAACGACAATTATGATTATTCCCGGGAATATTCTGGGGGCAATGTACAAACAATTTATAGCCATGGCGAAAGCAGTGATATCAAGCAACATTGAACAATTATCTTTTGTATATAAAGTAACATTTGAAATTTTCTAATCGACAATCTATTTTTACCTAAGCAACATGCAAAAAAAATTGATAAGAAAGCGATAAGATCATAATTTTAACAGTTTATTGAATATATTTGAAATAAATTTCTGGCAAATTTGGAACTTGTTTCATTTTTTGTTGTATTTTCCATCTTTTCAGTGACAATATTGACGATGTAAAGATGCACAGAAGATGGATAGCCAATTATAAACCAAAACAAGATGGAGGAAGATATGTTTGGATTTCGACAAAGCTGTGTCTCCCTTTACCATTGATAAACTAGTGCTGCAAATCTCAAACACCAAGTAAACCCCATCAAAGATTAACCATGGAACTAATAAACATCCAGTTCCCTATAAAATATTTGTTATTATAAATAAATTCCTTACAATAGACAGATGTACAGCATATTCAAAAGTTACCAATGTTAGTTAACTTACACAAATTGAACCAAATAAAAGCATTAAGTAAAATGCGAATGCAAAAGAATTACATGCCAGCTGAATATCTCTATAATGGTGATTACTAATTGAGACCCACAACAATTTTCGCACACGACTCAAGTGACAAGGAAGTTCACATCCTGCAGTAATGATTCTTTTCATTTCATTAAAATTCATCACCTGTAACAAATTGCAAATCTAATTACATTCGAAAAACAAAGAAATAAATAAATCCAATTCATCAGGGCCCTAAGAAATGTTTTTGTATTTACAAGAAAAACAAGTGAACAATAAGCAAAAATAAATTTAGTACATACCGATCCAATTATACCCAAAATAATAGCATATTCAAGTGAATACGAAAAGATTCTCCAACGACAAAAATCAGTAAAACAAGGAGGTGAACATCTTGAGGTAAAACAATTAATACAGGACAATCTGTAATGCGAAGGGTACCACTTATATCGAAACATATTCAAAACTCTAATTTTGCCAAGTTACAAACCAAAAAAAATTAGTTAAAAAACTGAAATTCGAATTCATTAAGTTGTCAAATTCGCTATTTATTGAAACAAAAACTGCACAAAATAAATACCATAAAAACAAATGCATTTATTGCAAACAAAAGCAATATCCATAAACACTTCTGTCAATTATCATTCAGTCGTGTATATTCACGCATATAATCTGGTACCTGCAGTTTTTCTCTTATACAAAATGAAGAAGGAAGTTTGTTGCCGTCCTCGTGGTCCAAGGGTTTGTAATCTTGCAAAGCTCCCTAGTAAGTGCGAAGAAAGTAACACAGATCCATTTCAATCACAAAGTATGAAACCCCGAGATTATTTGAATGGCATCAATATCCTGATCTTCATCATCGCTTCAACTTTGGTTTTATTTGAGCTTGATTTGAAACCAGGCTTTACTGGTAAATAATATTTCATTATAATCTGAAATAAAATTAACCATTTTAATTATAACAGGAGTCACTGTGAAGATATCCAATGTCCAAGCAGTTTTGATGTTTATTTCTACTCTTACTATGATCAGAGGATTGAAGGATGTAAGTATCTGTCTCTTTATTCTTTAAGTCAGCAGGTCCTTGCTTCTTAAATCAGCAGGCTCCAGAAAGAAGAGACCCTAAATTTATTTTCAATCTAGAAGTCTGCAAAGACATCTAAAATCTACTCCAAATTTATTATATTTTTTTTCTCTTGATTGGAAATAGAATTCCTGGTTATTCATTGTACCCTGGGTCATCATTTCTGCATGTCATTGTTACACTAACCAATTCAAAGACATTTGGGCATTGTATCGAGTCTTCATGACCAATGATTTGGGATACACTCCATGGATTGCATTAGCATTTTATTGTGCCACATTTTTATTAAGAATCTACATGATTTTCTGTGTGTCTCATTTGACCTTCCAGCAATGGTGGAATCAAGAATTGCTGAAGGAATTGGTAAACGTTTAAAGAGAGAACTAATACATCTAAATTTGTCGTTTGGCTGTGAATTTTGAACATTGTTAGCAACACAATGGAAGCCTTTTTTTAATTCTACAATTTTTATACAAACAAAAATTCAAAGCTATACTTTATTTTTTCAATTTTATGAAATAAATCAACAGTTGCTTTGATTACAATAATATTATTTGTTTCATTTTTCTTCTTTTGATTCCTCTTAGTTTTCAAGGTAGAATAATTTTATTATGTTTCTGGATAAATAAAACTTTCCATTAAACATAGAAAAAATCAACGGCGTAGGTAGTCCTCCTGCAATTGCAAATGCAATTTTTGCCACTGAAAACCCCATTACAGAAAAAGGACCTAGGACCAGCAAAATGGAGCTATTTGCATTTATTTTTCTGCAAATTATGCTACCATCTTCAGGAAGGCCAAAATTTGTAGTTACGCAATTGTATAAATTTCTCTCGGGCTTCAAAATTAAGCATAGTACCCATAGTACTAACCTATCCCATTTATCCATCTTGCAATTCCAATATTTTTTGTGTTTCCCATTGACTTCCCTACAGTTGAAATTTTGCCAATTTCAACAATTAACACATAAAAATGCGTATAAATGAGAAGAATCTATCAGCATTTGCTGTTTCTGCAACGCCTGTAGATAAAGAAGGCTACTTATTTAAAAGGGGTGAGGTCAACAAAAACTTTCAGAAGCGATACTTTGTTCTCAAAGGCAATTTGCTTTTTTATTTTGAGAAGAAGGGTGATAAAGAGCCTGTAGGAGTTGTAATCTTAGAAGAATGTGTAATAGGTATGTACAATTTTGTAAATCATTCTTTCGTTGTATATTCTAATAAATTCATAAAAATTTTCAGAGCTTGCTGAAGACGATGAATTATATTGCTTCAAAATAGTTTTCCATGGAACAAATAATCGTAGTTATACTTTGGGTGCTGATTCACAAGAATCAATGGAACAATGGATGAAAGTACTTGCTGCTGCTGGCTATGAATATAAAAAGCTTATGGTCGCTGAGCTACAGAGACAGTTAGCTGATATTGAAGAAGCACCTAGTCCCTTAGCACAAGTTGTAGGATCACCAATACCACCTCCAAGACAAAGACACAATCCATTTAATAAATTGGATAGTGCAAATCATCATCGATCGCATAGTATGAGATCAACAGGCAAGTAAAAATTGCATTCAGTTATAGAATAAAATTGTAACTAGAGTTGAAATTATTAGGTCGTATTGATGAAGCTCAAAGGAGTACAGAAAATGTGAAACATACAACAACATTCTGGGAATTGCATAATTTTTATGGAAGACCGATTTTGGCTGATTACAATGAATGGAAACATATTCAACGTAAACGTGGTCAGGACCAGAACCTCATCTCCTTTTAAACTTTCTAGTATTAAGTATTCAATATTTATTTTCATTTACCAAAGGTATTAGAGATAGAGATAGAATTGACTAAAACAAATGCGACTAATGTTGAAATCATTTATATACCTTGATATTATAAATTAATTATAAAGCATCATAAACATAAATACATTGGATGAAAAATTTGTTTAAGCTCTACGTGTATTCGGTGAAATCTTCCATTTGCACCGGTCTCGTTCGAGCGGTATAATCACCATCTGGAGCATCTCGCGTTGACTGTTGAATTTTCTGACGGAGGTTTTTAATTCTGCGAAGTCGTTGTAACCAATTTGGGGCATATGGTTCACCTCCTTCTTTCATTGAATTTGACTTTATTAATGCTGCCAACTAATAAAAAAAAGAAAGAATTAAATATTTTAGAAGTAAGAAGTATTTTAGAAGTTTATCATATTTTGTAACTCTACAGTGGTGGATTTATTACAAATTATAAAAAATGCGCATTTTGAGCTTGACAAAATGGCGGAGCTATGTAGATAGCTTTTGTTTTGCGATATTGACTTTTTCTTTATAGTTAATTCATTTAATTATACTTACATTTGCATGTAATGCTAATTGTCTGGCAAGCAAAGCAACATTTTGATCCGAAACAATTCGAGCTTCACTTTTTCCTATCAATTCAACAATAGCATCTTTAGCTTTAACAGTAACTTTGTTACTGTTGTGATCTAAAGGTTGAATAATAATGCTCGCAAAATTAAATTGACCCTACAAAACAAAAATTAATTAAAGTTTAAAAATACCATAAAAATTATTAAAATCGAACAGTTAGTTACCTTAATTGTATTAATATTGTAATCTTCCCCACTCTCATTATAAACAATTGTAACATAATCATTCCCAATATGAGCTTTTTTCTGATTACAATTAGGTTCGTAATCTAAATTAGGCATTAAAGTAGCAACATGAAAGATAACTCGAATGATATCATCTTGCCACATATAAGCAAAATTACCATCACCACCATCAGTATCAAGCCCACCCAAGAAAAATGCATTCGGATCAACATCTTGGACTTTAATCATTGTGCCAAGTCGTTTAAGAAAATCTACGTATCGTAATGATCCATAACAATTATGTAGAATTTCTGATTCTTTATTGCACTGTCCTTGCCCAATATAAATAACTCCAATCTTATGAGTTTCATAAGGTTGAATATTATCAAGAATTTGCAACGCACGTTGAACAACTTCATTTGCATTAATTAATAAAGGACGTTCAGCACCATTACCAAAATGTGCAGTATGATAAAGTTGCAAAAATACAAACGCTGGATTAATGCCACTTTTCGGCATATCTTTATTCTTATTACTACCACTTTGATTCGCTGGTGTGGTTTCTGCAATGCGTGGCTTTCTAGTTGGCGATTGCATAACAGAAATAGTACAACTGCGATCTCGTTTCTGATCGATTTGATTAAATCCATCCAACTTCGCTTTCTGTTTTTGTAAAACAAGTGACGAACTCTTTTGTATTTCATGCCCTTCACGTTCTTTGATATTATGTCTAGCTAAACGTGGACTGGTTTGTGTTGGACTTTGAGGTGGTTTACCAGTCAAAGGTAAATTTAAAGTCGGTCGTTCTTTATTGTTAGGATTTGGATAAAATTGTTGGGTTCTTTGGGTAAGAATATTTGGTGTTGGTGGAACAGTTGCATATCCTTTAGGGACTTGTACAGGTGGATTTTGTTCCGGTCCTGGACAAGATAAGGATGATAATAATGCCGGATGAGGTGCTGATTCACCTGAGGGAGGTGTTGTACCCATTCCTGCAATTTCTTCAGGGATAGCTTCGCAACTAACACGATTATCTTTCGAGAAATTCTTTTTCTTCGTTGGTTCATCTTCATCACACGCTTTTTGTTGCATGAATGGATTTTTCCAATCCGCAGACATTTCAGGACTTGAATTTGAACGACGTACAGGGTTTCTGGTTCTTGTACCATCTTCATAAATGTTTTCTAGATCTTCATCAATACTATCTCTGGAACTTTGTCTCGATGGTGATTGTTTACTTGGTGATCCAGGGATAGAAATCGGTTGGGTTAAGGGTTGACTAAGAACTTCTTCTTCTCTGGAATCTTGTTGTACAAGAGTTTCATGTTGTAACGAAGGCATAAACAACGTGGATATTTCATTCAGAGGGAAGTCATAGATACTTTTAACATCCGCAGTTTGATTTTGAATTCGCATTACCCACGACATATTTCCAGTTGGTCGTCGTACATGAATTTCAGCCCAATTCTGACACCAACAAGCACAATATTCTTTCTTTTCGGGTTTCGTTACTGCCTCACCAACAGCTAATTGTTGCAATTTATTTGGTAGTTGTTCTAATTTATCACTAAACCGACGAGTATCATCAGTCGGAGAAGAAGTCGAAGTATTATTATTCGATCCTGAATTTTGTCGAGTTATACGTTCGACTTCACTACTACCAGTACGTTGAAGGCGAGAATATTCTGGAGTTTTTGAACCACCTTTACAAGTTGCATAACATTTGTCACAAAGACCGTGTTTTAATGCTTTTTGTGCGCAACCACTTGTAGTAATTGTAATCACACGATTTCCAAGTAGCCAACTCATAGATTGTCCACCACTAAAGAGGAATTCTGCATTTGGTAAACGTTTTGGTAGAGCAGAACATGGCGAGAATGTATACCGAGCCATTAAATCTATACAAGTTTCAGTTAATTCTTTATAGAATTGCATGAGACTCTTGTCTATTTGAGGAACAAATCCTTTCGTTACTAAAGTTGCAGATCGCTCTCGTTTACGTGAACTTTGTTCAGTTAATGAAGAGCTGCGTTTTCTATTTGAACTGTCTTGATTTAAACGATTTACATCACTTTTTGGGGATGTTTCGTCAAATGGTGTAAGAGCATTTGTATGAAGACCCTATACATAGAAAAAAATTGAAAATCTATTAAATATTTATAAATTTAAAGGAGCGTTTTTATGGTGGCGTCGTAGGCGTGAAATTTTCAACATTTTTTGTTGCTGTCGTGCTCGCTTCCTATTGATTTAAAATTTCGCGCCTCTCACGTCTACGACGCCACCATAAAAATTCCCCTTAAGAAAAAAACTTACGTTTGTTATATAGCTAACAAAATCCTTGCGGAAAGTTATGCGACATTTCAGAAACCAAACTGCAATTAAATGATGCGCAAGGAACACAGTATAAGCGTTGTAATTAAATGGATTTGTATATGGCAAAAGCATGGCAAATATTGCCATGTATTGATCACCAACAAAGTTTGAATAAAAGAGTGGTAATATTGTCAGGGCTGAAAACAAAAGAATTTCGAATATTTATCAGAATAGTCAATAAGAAGAGAGGGAAAGACTCAATTTTAATAATTTTCTTACTTGATAAAAACTCCAACATAGGAATAGCAATATTCGCAGTAGCTGTAGTTTTGGAAAGTTGCAAAAGCACCTCGGGAAGCATTTTCACCATAACATCTTGCATTTCTAAAGTGCAAGTTGTAAGTGCACGAATGCATTGACTAAAACAAGGCATGTTATGTCGTACTTTACAAGTACTTAAAAGTCGAATCATTTCCTGTTGATGATTCGGATATAAATAAGCATGATACGAAGCTAATCCTGAAAGTATCAAAAGCAACGAAGAGCAGAACTCAAGTCGATTAACGCTAGCATTGTCCGGCAAATACTTCATTAATTTAGAAACCGCATCGATGAGTAATCCAATATCATTATTTCCATTTTTCGTAAGCACTAAAGATTTGTTTTGAAGTACATCAGGTAATCTCTTCAAAACAAAGATTAAAACTTCAGTATCGCGTTCAACAGTCAAACAAGTGATGAAAATCTTAAAGGCAGATTTGATTGCTACATAAGTAACGGAGCAATTAATATGTGAATGTGTTTGTGACTGTTGAACAATTGCTGCTGGAGAATTGGGAGGTGGTGGTGAACCAAGAGCAGTTCTATCTGCAGGTGATGTATATGTGACACAAAGATACGGACTGAATTTCAATTCGCCATTGCGAGGACATCCAATACGATAAAGATCGTCTGCTCGCATTCTTAAAAAACATTCGAAGATTTGCACACGGACATAGTTACAATTCTCAAAGACTCGTGGACGTGTATAATGAGTTTCTAAATGTGACATGAGAATATTAAAAACGCGCACTGCAGGCATTGATGGGAGTTTGTGAATTTTCGTTTCGAATAAATCAATTAAATGAGAAATAATTGCAGTTACATCAGCAGTATCGGAATCAGCAGCTGGAAGATTTTCGCTACAAATATCAAATGGCCGATTGATAATTTTTTCTAGGATATCCAACATTTCCATACATTTGCTTCTTTCACATACACCACATAATCTTATCAAAAGATCCGCACCAACTGACCGAATCTTGTAATCATTATCAGCATGCAAATGAATTAAATGTGGAATCACAATTCTATCCACAAGCTCATCTTCATAAAATGTTCGATGTAATTGTACAGTTTTCATTAGAATATCCAATACTTTCAAACGAATATTTGTTCGTTTCTCTTTATCTATACAATAGTAATGGTTTAATAATCCACTTAATTTCACCAACCACATATTCCGTACTGGATGAATTTCTTCCGCTAAATATTCAATTAATTTCATTATGGAACTTTCAGGCCGTATATGCGCACATTTCTCTATAATTGCATAAAAATCTTCAACATTACCATTGAATTGTCCTTCTTCAATTAAAGTTTCAATACTTGTCAAGGTCTCATTTAAAGGAACTTGTGGTTGCAATCGTTGATGATTGTCATGTTGTAACAACATATGTTTCACAGAAACTGCAAGTATTTTTAGAATTATGTCCCAAGAAGGTTCTTGCAATTCTGTACTACATTTTTGGATTAATTTCTGTATACTTGTGACCACTTCGAAGACAACCACAGGATGTCCAGTTTTTACTGCTTCATGGATTGCAGGTAATACAGCACTAGATGGATACCGAAGACTTGGTACTGGGTTGCCCCAAAGACCCATTTGAATGAAGAATATTGCACCTCGGATTAAGAAAGTGTTGGTGTTTAAATCTGGCGATTGTAAGATATGACACATTGTAAGTAATGCTGCATGACCTAAATGTGTTCCAAGAAGATTCCGCATCACTTTCCAACTCATTTGACAATAAGCTTCACAATTTACAACTCGACATAATGTACCAATTATTTGAGGTAAGGAATCTGGAGGTAAATTACGATAATATGCTATTATTGTTTCTAGAAAATGCAGAGCATTTTGAACTATCAATTCTTGATTTGAATCGCATAAAGTACAGATGTGCCTGTTAAATTATTAATTTGTTGTAGATAAGTTTATAATAATTCATAATATTTACTTACATAATAAATTGATGAATATCATTCTCCTTAACATGAGCAGCATTAAATTTTATCAACGTAATTAACAATAAAAGAAAATCATTTGTCTTGCCTGCTTTTGTTATATCTGGTAACCAATTTAATAAGAATGGAGCCATCTGAATAAAGAAAATTTTAGTAAATCGTTAACAAATAGCAACTTCTTACCTTTTCATCAAAATACGATATATCTTTCCCATTTTCAGATAGCGAATAAAGTAAATCAAATAGTATTGTTGTCTCTTCATGATATTTATGTTCAGCAATGACACGAAACACTTGTGCTCTAAAGATACCAGACAGTTGACTCTTTTGTTTCTGAACTAAAGTTTGCAATACTTGATATGCAAGTTGTCTATGCTCAGAAATACTGTCATCAGGCAAATCTTTAATATGTGCCCATATTTTTGGTATAATTTGCTACAAAATAGCAATTAGAACATGCATGAAATAAAGCCAAGTATTATCGCAAACTTACTTCATGCAATTTGTGCTTTTTTATGATTTCAATCAATTCTCTTATTGCCTTTAAACGTGTTGCAATTGGTGAATCTCTACTAAGCTCTTGTTGTAATTCTGGAGTGAGAACAAACTCATCTTTGTTTTTATCTACAAAGAAATGGTATCAATAAACAATCACAGAGGATACTGATTCATATGTAATCATGATTTGAACGTACTGGTAATATCTTTGTTTTTCAACTTGAAGAATAGTTTCAGCTTTTCTTGGATCTCCTTGGAGGACATCGTAGTTTACGACGACCACAAGAGGAAATTATTGTCACTAATCTAAAAACGAAAACTTTAATTATGTTAAGAACTTGTTGAGACGGCACTAAAAACAAATAGGTTTGATCTAGAAATCAGCTGAGATTGACAACTCGGTAATTTGGCCGGAAGTGCAGAAATTCAAATAAATTTGCTGAAGAATTTATTTGTTTAATTTTGGGATTGGTTTAATTATTGGTAAGTAGTTGATTATTAAGACCTTAAGATATTGTTGTATGAAGTTTTGGTAAGGTGTATTTATAAATATTTGAAATGAAACAAAGAAAAATTTGCAAATTATTTTTATTCAAAATTAGTAGTAAGCTGTAGTAAACTCATTATCTAGACAAAGGTGTAGACAAAACAATAAAAAGTCACAACTAACATCTTAATAATTAACAAATTATAAAGATCAAAACAACAATAAAGTTGAAAAACTTGTGATAACTTTTTTTGCTAATTTTGAAATTCAAACAAATTATGTACTAAATATATTCAAGCCTGAATTAATTTAAGTCAAGCAAAACAATAAAAATCTATCAAATAAACAAAATTGAAAACAGTGGCGCAAAATAATTTAAATCTGGCGGAATTTGTTTTGCTACCGGTAATGTAATCTTTTAGACCGGTAGAGTAGAGGTGGTATTGGACTAAGTCTGCAAGCTTACAAATTCATCCACATTCGTCACTTTCTCAGTGCTGGCCAAGTAAGTTAAAAGTGCCTTTTGCCGCTCGACAACCAGTGCATCGTGCCTGCATTTTCATTCTACCATTAAAAATTCAAGTAAGTCTGCATATACTTTATTTATTGCATAAACACTATGTACAATTGAAAAAGGCCATGTTATTCTGTGTAATATTCTGTTCGTTAGTTTAGTTAGTAATTTAGGATACAAGCAAAAGCAAAAAATGCATTTTGCAAAGCGTACTTTAGATACCTTAATAAATATATATCATCAAGATACATAAATAATTTCCATATAATAATAATCTCTCAATTGTTTTAATTTTAAAATACATCAGAAATATATTCGTCATAAAGAGATACTTTGAGGCTCATCATCGAAGGCAACATTGCTCTAATTATTTTATCATTTAACATTAAGTTAATTTTCATATACATCCATATTTCATTAGTTGCATAATAATTGATCTGTTTAGTAATATAATTCGAATATTTCTTCGTTTTATTTATTCGACAATGCTTTGGAATTTGTTTGTCTATATCATGTTTCTGATGTAAACCTTAATCGAAGTGAGGTTATGTTAAACAAATCCTCGCGTAAATTCTCTTGTTATCGCAGCGCTGCTCAACTTACGTTTATAATACAAACGCTCTCTGATTTCTTTCGTGTCCTTAGAAAACTTGTAGGTTTCTTTTACATTTAATTACTTTATTATCGCTCATTATATGTAATTTGCAATTCTTGTTTATTTATTATATTTCCTGCCATCTTGAGAATTTTATCTTAACTGCGCTGATTTTTGTCATGCGTTTGCTTTTTGTTTCTTTGAAAATTTCCTACTTATTTATTATATTATTGATCAGCTACCAGTAGTAAGCTTTTTCTATTGTTATTCATTTATTATTTGCGCATTTCATGTGAACATCGTCATTTTTGGACGGCTTCTAGCGTTATTTTTGGCGGATTTCTGCAGAGCTATAAAGCTTGAACATTTTGATCTATGTACTCCATCTTGAAAATGTTGGCTTACAAATAAAAATTAATCAGAGAATTGTTGCTTGTTTGTATAAATAAGTCATGCATGAATAATAATTATTGATTATTTTGGTCAAGTCATTTTTAAACTTAGAAAATTTAATTTGAAGACATTCTACTTTTACAAATGTAAACCAACATTTTCATCAAAGTTTGCAACTGTTGATTTACATATCAATAAAATAGGTATACCTTCAGCTGTTCGAGGAACATTATAAAACTGAGCACAATTGCATTATTTTCTTCGAACTAGCTATCTTCTTCTTAAGCAAAGCTACCTTTCCAAATAATAGCTATAGAATTCTAGCACAGGTATACACCACAGCTGTCTAAGCCCGTCTTCATTTCTGATACAATCCGAATACTGTTGTAGTTGTGCGTACATATTACCCTTCTTAATATAGCCCCTTAATAGTTGATCATGCTGGAAATCGGATTGAATCGCATTATCTTCGAAAGTAATATCCAAAGTACTGAAGTCACGACACATAGTAAAACTCCTCCCCATCCTAAATCCAAAGACCAGGAAGTTGCAAAAACGCGTGCGGCAAGTAGGTGCACCGAAAAGTGGTATCCTCGACTGCCAACTGGCCATACTACGCCATCCACAGTACAATCTGCATCCATACGGTACCATTCAGCACCACCTGGTCCAATACCATTTGTATCTCCATCAAATGATTGCGGTGGTGGCGGACGACTTTGTACGCGTTTAAAATGAATTATTGACAAGGTGAAGAGCGCGAAGGACGCTAGAAATATATTTATTGATTAAACATACTTAGTCATATTAAATATATATATACTAATATTGTATTCATAAAATCGTTACTCACCAGCTAGTAAGTACATCACACCAGTTACTAAAACAGCACTTATTTGATGTTGGCAAACACCAAATGCTCCAACAAGTGCTGCCGTTCCCAATATTATAAGACACACAAGTGCACATGAAATTGATAAATTTTGCATTCCTAGGAGGAAAAGGAAAAGTTATCAATATTTATTTTTTTGTAAATGTTTATAGGGAAAATACAAAAAAATGTTCACGTTATTATTTTTGGCATTGGCAAGCAGCGACCTCTATATAGTTCAATGTTTGATCACGTGAACATTTTATCATTTTTGAACCCTCAAGATTTACTCACTTCGTTGCCAGTCAGCTTTCAATTCACAAACTTTCATTCCATCCATTTCTCCTGATAGATAGTTAACACAGGATTGAGCAGGAAACCCATGTTTTCCCAATAGCAAAATTTCTTCTTCTGTAAGTTAGAAAATAATAAATTTAAATTAATAAATAAAACATCTTTAAAGAAAATTACCAGTTAGACTGAAACACAATGTCCAAATTCCACCATGAATCGGTACAAGAAATGCTCTTTCATTGTGCGTTGCTACACTAGCAACTTTGCCATCAAGTAACCATTGAATTCTTACTGAACGATTCGATAATGTTTCCAAAGCTGCCCGATCCCAACTTACTTCTTCCCAATGGTCAGTCATTATTGCCGCACATAACATACCAGTGGCACAAGTCGTTAATACAAGAGTGCCCAATAGAAAAAATACACTACAACAACATTCAACTCAAATTATTTACAAGACACCTCTGCCAAATTTGAAATGTACCTTGGATGAACACTACAATTCCAACCAGAATCTTCCTCCTCGCCACCGGCAGCGGCTTGTTGCTCCATCGCGGTTTCGTAATCGACGATGAGCAAATCGTACTCTTGAGCGCCGCCGCCCTTCAGCTTGCTGGCACCTCTTACCAAATCAAAGAATCCTCGGGGTGCTGGAAGTGAAGTTTGCAAATAGGTGGTTATGCCGCCGCCGTCATTGCGCTGCGTGCGCGGATGGTACATTTGGCGGCAGGCGACGGCGTGCTTTTGGAGTTCTTTAGCCCACGACGTTCAGCGACGAACATCTTCTTTCGGCATCAGCTTCTAGCCACTCGTATTCTTCCAAATTGTAAAACTTCTTGATTTACATTGGCATTTTGTAAAGTTTTCTAAAAATTCGAAAATCTATATTTTCATTTATGTTTGTTTTTAGATTACAAACAAAGCATGAGAGAGTGTTAATGGTTTGTTTAATATAAGGGTAAAAATGTGAATACATTGCGTGTATACTCGAAACTAATTTTCTTTTAGCGTTTTTACATTAGTGAATAAAATATGAGCAAAAGAAAATAATGATGGATAGACTAGCATGTTACAAACCGTTAGTTCTGTTTTTTTCTTTTATATACAATGAGGACAACATAACAACAGGCTGCTGTTTCTAGGAAACTTGGAATATTGATAGAAAGTTTATATTAAAATTGTTAAGTTTATACCTGCTAATCCTGTTGTTAGTAGATGTTTTTTCTTATTTGCTGTTAAAAGCCACCACAATATTAAGAAATTGTGAATTCTAAAAGCGATAAACTAGAATGTTTCTCTTGCTCTACTGTCGTACAAAGGACTAACAGGAAACTTGCCTGCGCACCATGGCACCGCCGGTGTTGACGTCAATATATTTGACGGCGGGCGCATGAACTTTGCTTCTCATGTGCATGCGCCGGGCATTGTTAGTTTATGTGTATTTTCATTAACACGTTGTTTTCCCAAAACAATCTAAACAAAATGCACCATGTATTTTATAATCATAAAGAATAACATGTAATAATCTACTTGTTTAAATTAAATTCGCCAAAACTAAAAAAATCAATGTTTTATTTAATTTCTAGATAAGAAACATTAAAATGTCTGAAAGTATGGAAGGAAAATCCGCAATGGAATTGCTCTCCATGGGAACTAAAGCCTATTGGTTGCGAAAATATCAAGATGCTGCTACTTATCTCAGTAAATCAAGTGAAATGCTTGTTGCCGAACACAAAGATGATAAACATAACTCCTTGGGCAATGTTTATTTGTATTATGGCAAGAGTCTTCTGGAGTTAGCTCGTGAAGAAGGTGATCCTCTTGGAGATGGTTGCCCTAAGGAAGTTGGTATGGTTGATCCAGATGCAAATGGTGAGGGTGAAGATGAGGATGGAGACTCCGATACTGATGGTGAAGAAGGTGAAGGAGATAAGGCAAAGGATAAGGAAGGAAAGAAGGTTGAAAAAGAAAAGGCCGAGAAGGAAAGTGTCGAGAAAGAAAATGGCGAGAATGAAAGTAAGGAGAAGGAAAAAGTTGAGACTGAAAGTGATGAGAAAGCTATGGAAACCGATACTGCTGAGGCTACAAAAGATGGCGCATCACCTAAAAAAACTTCACCTGAAAAAACTGCTGCAGGAAAGGATGAGAGCCAAGGTAGTGTTGACGATGAGGATACTGAAGAAGATGCTGGTGAAGGAGGCTCAGGTAAATTTATCTAAAATTTTCGTTTTAAATCTAAAATTTATTTTAAAATCAAATTTATATTTCCAGAAGAAAAAGAAGAAGATGAGGAACCAACAGATCTCCAGCTGGCTTGGGAGGTATTAGAACTGAGCAAAATCATCTTCGAACGACGTGGAGAACAAGGCCGTGAAGATTACTCCGATTGTCTTGTTACCCTTGGTGAAATCTCTTTGGAAAGCGAAAACTTTGAGAGCGCCATTGCTGATATTAAAGCTGGACTCGCTATCCAAAAAGAAATTTATACTGATACCAAAGATATGAGGAAACTAGCCCAAACCTACTACAAACTTGGAATGGCTTTAACTGCTAATAATGCATTTGATGATGGCATTGAGCATTATACCACAACTATGCAGATTTTACGTGAGCGTTTAAGTGTACTACAAGGTTCTAGCGACATTGGCGTGTCCGATGCTGAGGAAATTAAGGAAATCCAAGTTCTCCTTCCAGAATTGGAAGAGAAAATCCAGGATTTGAAGACTTACAAGGAAGAGGTAGGTGATCTAGATATCGATAAAGAATGCCACAATATCATCACAACTGTTGTTGCAAGTGAAATTAATCGCTTACAAATTCGCCATTAACTTTTGATCATGTTGCTTTTTTAAATGTGCCGTTTTTGCAATGTTTTGTTTCGCTTCGTTGCTTTTGAAATTTTGTGCTTGGTGTTTTGCTGATTTTTATTGTACGCTAAAATAAAGATTTTTTACATGATTTGTTGTTTATGGCAATGTCACATTTCACATGCACCATCATTTATCATTTTCCGATATAATCCTTTGTTTTCTGACACACTTGTTCATTTGTAGGCGGCCAAAAGGGGTGAAGAAGAACCGGTACTTAGCTCGCCTGAGAAGAAGGCAACAAACATTGGACATCTCGTTAAACGTAAACGTAAAATTGATGAAATCTGCGATGCTGGGGAAGCCTCCAAAGAACCAAAAAAAGTTGCTGTTTGAATTTCTTAAATATAATAATGTTAACCTTAATCTCAAAGGGAATTCCTTGTTATGATGGCCGTGCGATTTCTTTAAATTACTAAAGACGTTATTTTAAACATTATTATTATAAAGGAAACTATCATTCTTTTACTTATATATTTATACGTTTAAGTCCTGTAACTGTATCACGTTAAACAAACAATCATTTAACTTTGTTCTTCACATAATTTATATAATCTTTATATTTACTTTTGGTAATAAAAAAATGTAATCAATTTGCTCTGTTCTTTCTTATTTCTCCAATTTTATTAAGTAGTTTAATAAATAGTTTAAATATTCATTATTAAAAGTAGTGCTTTGTTTTGATGGAATGCAATTTTTTTGGTGCATGACATAAATCTTTACATAAAATATTAACAAATACATTTAGATATATATCTAGAAGCTCCCCTTTTTAATTGTCTTCTAATTTGTATAAAACCTAAACTCCCGGAGAAAAATTTAACTTTCTGCAGAATTTGAACTTGCAAATGCGCAACTTGCCACCGTGGATTCTTGTGGGAACAATGTTATAAGTTGTAAATGGCTTATATCCATTTTTGAGAGACTATAATTAAAATCTTTTTTAGTTAAAGCGATTTTGCATCTTCGTAATTAGTTACTTAATTATTGATATATCTTGCAGTGCTATCAAAATTATAATTCATCTTAAAATAAATAAATAACAAATATAAACTTGAGGCCGAGACAAATTTATTAAACATAAAATAATATGATTCATTCAATCATGAAATATTGAGAACAAAATAACTCGCTGACATCGCCATTTTCGCAAAATGTCTTTAGAGATGCTGAGACAATATCATCGACGTAAGTAGTGGAAGTACACTTCCTGAGATTAGCAAGCAATTCGCCGAAGAAAGCATGGCAAGGGGTTTTAGTTTCCATGCGGAAAACCTCATTATCAATGTTGACCATACCTTCGGTTAAGTTCATGAATGTAGTAATATTGCTGCCATTTAAAGTATCCATACGCCATTGCTTGTATTGCACTTGTTTGCCACCTGCTAAATCTTCTGGAAGTTTGAAGGAAATGCCGCCATACTCCCACAACTTCAAAACTCTTGCAGCGAATTCAATTATCTCCACATCAAATACCTTCCATACATCATATAATGGTGTAAGTGAAAAGAAATTGCTGATGGTTTGTTCTTCATGAATAATGGCCGGATACATTTTAAGAAGATGTTTAAGGTTCTTGAATTTCACTGTAGTGTCATCAGTTTTAGCAGAAGTTTCCTTCGATTTAGTAAAGGCAAAAGGCCAGTCCATATCAATCTGAATAAAGACTTCTTTGTTCTTATCAATGTTCTGCTTCCTCTTAATGACTTCTTTCTTATGAGCGTTCTTAGTTCTTGCAATTGATCTGTGCGATGCCAGCGTTGAATTCCACAGATCAATTAGTTCAATGGGAACTTCAGGATATTTCTTCACAATATCCTCAATAGCTTGAAATTGATTTTGGTGCCATTTACCATGGTGCACCAAATATATGCGAGTGCTATTATCCATGTACTTATTACCAAGACAGTAAGGATATCGCACATTAGGATTGAATGTTGCTCCTAACATAATTATCAGGAACGTGAGGAAAAAGATCAGGAATATACATGCCGCCATGCAACATGTAGAAATTTGACCTTTGAAATCGAAAATTACGTTTGGATCTAATTTAAAATGTAATATCTGTAATTAAGAGATTACTTACTTGGCCATTGAGTCAAAACAGTACTTGCACCTTCATTAATACGATTATAGCGATAGTTGTTCCGATTGTGACTGAACAAGGGTCTACGTTGTGCTGTAGATGAGTCTTCCAGGAACAACAGCAGCAGAGGAGTTTCCTCCTGTTGTCGCGGCATCGTCACTCAAAAATTGATTTGAATTGGTGTGTAAAAAATGTTGATATATCACGTTTGAGATTCAAGTATATTGAATGTAATTAGTAAATATATAATGTCCAGTATAAAATTGTGAGAATGGTATATGAACGTTGTAGAAACGGGTAAACTGGAATGAAATGATGTTGAAATGATAAGCAGCTATAAATGTCAATGTATTTGTTTTGCAGGGTAACATGATAAACAAAATTACAAAATACATTTTTTTGTTTAAATAATTGCACTTGTTTATTGATACATCCAAATTCATAGATGGCTTCTTACAATCTAGGTGTACAGCGCTTTTTTTTTTCAAAATAAATATCATGGTATTTACAGTGGTATTAAATGATAACATGCATGTGATATTGGCAGTACGTATTTTATATCAGCATTAATTAAACATTATTAATTTAACCCGCAACCATTAATCCTAAAATAAAGATAAAAGTTTGATTGGCCACACATGAATTCACCCCAAATTCATCTGCGGACTTTGTTCTCGAATGGGAAACTCGATGGAATTTCCCATTCGTGAATAAACTAACTTAAAATGGCATCTAACTAATTAAGTGGCAGTGACGGCCATAAAAGGCTTTATGAATGCATTCTGCGTCGACGACTACCAACACTAATGGTTTCGACTGGTACTTCCCATCTTGTACCAAAACTTTGTAATCTGCTACATTGTTGAAGCTTGCCTGTTCTTTCGCATTGTTTACTAACTGGCCAGTAAGCATAATCTTGCGGACATTGATGGACATATCCTTGCATTTTGCCGTGATAACTTAAAGAACGTTGGCATTTGATGAACATACTGCTACATTCCCCATCGAAGCTCTGCATTGGATGATGTCCTTCACTTGGACAGAGATTATGAGCAGGTACAGGCACCTAAAATTATAGAAATTAAATCAAAGTTCATGGATAGGGGAATATTGTTTAAATACCGGTGGTAAAGAGTTATCATCCAATCTACGATAGAATCGTTTAGTGGAAATTTGTCCATTGCACGGTTTTGTTTCGTTGGCTGGTAAACATTGAATCTTATCCTCATCATAAAGCAAACCATCTGGACAACTAAGTACCAGCAATTTCATATCAAAGTTCTTGTCGTTACTTTTACATTGATATATAAGATTGCAATATTTAGGATGTCGTTTAAAGCCTGTGGGACACACGAGAGCAATTTGGTCACCCATCAATTCGCCGATGGGACAGCTTGAAGTGGTGGTCTCAACTCCACTAGTTGTCGTTGTTTCGCCTACAGTTACTGTTGAAGGAGAAATTTCAGTACTACTTGGTGGTGTGGTAATTTCTGAAACTGGTGTGGTAATTTCTGAAACTGGTGTGGTAATTTCTGAAATTGGTGTGGTTGTGGATGATGGTAAAGTGGTGCTTTCGGGTGTTTCAGATGTTGGGATTGTGGTGCTAGATACCGATTCTTCGGTAACGACAGTGCTACTTTCTGAGGTGCTACTACTTTCTGAGGTGGTACTACTTAGTGTAGTACTCTCAAGTGTACTTTGTGTAGCATCAATTGTGGTAAGGCTTGATGTAGAGGAATCTGTACTACTACTTATCGTTGTAATATCACTAGTCGTACTGGACAATGTTGTAGTTTCTGAGGGAATGGATATTGTGGTACTATCAGGTATAGGACTACTTGTTGTGGTAATATCAGAGGTAACACTACTAGATTCTGTATTTTCAGGCGTGACACTGTCTGGCGATGTTGTATCAGGTATTGTGCCACTTGTAGAGCCTTCAGTTGAAGTGCTTGCAAGTGTGGTAATTGTAGGTGTTGTAGTATCTGGCGTACTGGATTGTTCTGTAGTTCTGTCTTTTGTACTATCTTCTACAGTAGTGCTACTGAGTGTAGTTGTTTCAGTGGTACCTGGGGATGCTGTACTACCTGTTTGTGTGATACCTTCGGTTACTGTACTTTCCACTGGCTGTGCAGTAGTTGACGCATCTGATGGTGTACTGGATTGTGTTGTGCTTTCAGGTATTACTGTAGTAAGTGTTGTAGTCCCTAAAGTGGAACTTTCTTCGGTACCTGTAGTGGTTGGTGTGCTACCTTCAGTTACACTGGTTGATTCCGTGGTTGCTGAAGTTTCTCCACTTGGTGTAGTTGATATCTCCGATGTGGTTGTGCTTCCTGTAGCAGATGTAACTTCTGAAGTAATTGTGCTGCTAGGAGTAGTTGGTTCTGAGGTTGCACTCGATGACGTGGTTCCCTAAATTAAATCAAATTTATAATATGTATTTCTATACAAAGTAATAAAAACATACCTGTGTAGCTGAAACTGGTGGACAAATCCGATTGACTGCTCCCGGATGATTACAACCACTAATTGCGCTATCAAATATTGTACCAGGTGCACAAGTAAATTCATACTTTTGGAATCTAGTTCCTGCAGTTGTACTGTTTTTAGCGTCTAAATCAACGCATCTAAAGAATTTCTGACAATCATTGGGGTCCTCAAAAAAGCCTTCTTGCGTGCATGGCCCAGATACTTGATTTCCCGTTTGAGGAGGGCATGGCTGTCCTGGCTGAAGCGGTTGACCTGGTTGTCCCGGTTGCCCTGGTTGTCCTGGTAATCCAGGTTGCCCCGGTTGTCCTGGCAATCCAGGTTGTCCTATTTGGCCTGGCTGCGGTTGATTTGGTTGTCCAGGTTGCCCTGGTTGCCCAGGTTGTCCTGGTTGACCTGGCTGTGGTTGTCCTGGTTGCACAGGTTGGTTTGGCTGCGTCGGTTGAGTTGGTTGT